>JBAMYA010000008.1:17307411-17319471 GCA_037176975.1 Arrhamphus sclerolepis
GTCTATCCTCTGATGGACAGGCAGCCAGTGTAAAGACCTCAGAACTGGACTGATGTGGTCCACCTTTTTGGTCTTTGATTACCAGACAAACTACCAATTCATTGTTCTAACAAAGTAAAAGAAGTTATTAAACAAACCAACCTACAACAGCAATGAAATACCTCGAAGTATACAGTTTAAAAATGAAACGGGTTCAGGATCCAGCATCAGAGGGCTCAAATTAAGTCCCGTGTGTGACCTCTAAGTCGGGTTGTAAGATGGAAAAGCTACCAGTACTGTGGCTGAAACTCAGTTTAAACAGGTTTTCTCACCAGCACCTGAATCCACTCCCATGTTAGAACTCAAAGAAAAGAAGCATTTTATTAAGAAAATAAAACAAAAACAACATCCGCAACACTTTCTCCACTAGCATCTATTAAGCTTTGACAAAATGGGAATATTAATCTGCTTGAAAACTGAAATTCCATCAAAGACGTTAATTCATTTCACAAACTGGTCTCTTTCTGCAAAAAAAAAAAGTAAATAAACAAACAAAAACAGCAATGCCTGGGTACGTAGTATTGGCAGACATCCTGCTTCTTCAGCACCTTCTGGAGCTTCATGGAGTTCATGTGAGCCACTTCTCTATGCAGCGCTGGAACACTGACAGCTTTCTGGTCCACTGACGGTGTTTCACTTTACAGACTGTGCACACTGACACGTCACCACGGAGGTCCAGCGTCCTCAGACCAAAGGTGTCGTTCTTGTAAAACTTTCAGTGGGACAGAAGAAGAGGAGAACAAGTGTTTTAGATTTGAAACAGAAAACAAAGAAAGGGTTAACGGTCTGCGGTAACAAAGGTAATGCAATGAAAATGCACCTAAATGACATTTTCTACAGCTACAGTTGTTTGTGGTGTGTTTGTGGAGCGATCAGGTCATTGCTCTGCATCTGCATTGTTCTGAGTACAGAAAACCAGTTTCTTTTTTCTTCCCTAACATCCCATGGTTGAGTCCGCTGCTTAAAAAATGTCCAAAAACATTAATCAGTTCCAACTGAAGACATTACATTCTCATTACAATTATAATTTTATGCATTCACAGCCTTCTACTTTGCCATTTACCTCCTGGCTCCTCATTCCCAAAACATTGTTGTTGTCGTCATAGAATTCAAAAAGGCTGCACAGAAAAGAGGAAACAAGTCAGCTCAAACCTCCAAAACCTCTAGTTGCATATTATATCGTATCGTATCGTATCGTATCGTATCGTATCATATCGTTTTGTATTATATTTTAAACCTGGACTGCCAGGGAGTGATGACGCCATCATGTGGCCCTCCAATCAGCACTAGCTTCTTGATGCGCAGGAAGTTCTTCTTCCACTCTGAGGAAGTGAAGAGCAAATGTCTTGAATTGGAAACACACAAAAAAAGGACAAGTGTGCAATTACAGGAAACTATTTTCCCTACCTTCCCTTCTGCTGTGAGGTTTTTCACCATTAAGCAGCGGCAGAAAGATGTTTCTTTCCAGGTATTTCTCTCTGAGGCGGGGGTCTGCAGAGAGCGAGAGCGAGAGAGAGAGAGAGATAAGTAGATAGATAGATAGAACTTTATTGATCCCCAAAGGGAAATTCACGACATGCTGTTCTTACCCCTCCAGTAGTTGCAAATGGATATTTTCTGCCCTTTTTGCTTGTAGCAAAATTTCTGCACTTTCTCCCTCTCATCTCCAGGTATTAATGGTTCCAGGTACTTCGTAGCTGCAGAGTTGGGGCATAACGTTCAGTTTTATTATTTCAGTATTCTCCTTTTGGTGAAGAGTGGCAATCTAGACGCTGTTTAAAGATCATGCATGGTTTCCTGACCTCCGTACTGTCCAGCCAGCGGGGATGACAGGGATATGAAATTGTGCACGTTGTGATTTGGAATGATGGAGAGAACTGCTCGACAGATTAGACCACCTTTACGAAAGGACAGTGCATGTGAAAGAAGACAGTCAAGATGTGCTCAAACACTTTCATTGTTTAGAAGGTTTCATTTAAAATACTTCACCATATTTTGTCACTTATAGTTTCAGAACTAAAACCATTTTAAGCAAAGTAACTCCATTTTCAGGGGCTCAAACGTATTTAGGCAATTCACTTTAAGAACTATCCAGGTGCGGTCCAGTCAGATAAACAGTGTGGAGTTTGATTGGAGGGTTAGGGTTTGGCAGAGCTCCAACAAGAATGGAGCCTGGAATTTCTTGTGAGGTTCAAGTGTCCTTGTCCTCACACTAAATCAGTGACAGTCCCCAGTTCTTTAAAACTGGACGTTTAAACACCTGCAAAGCCCCAAATAGATCGTGCTGCCACCTAGTGGATACCATTTTCACCATACTCTGTATCCTGTATTGAATTGAATTGAATCGATGACCTTGTGAACTACACAGAAGATGAACACCGTCTGGAAACTGTTGCAGGAGGTGGTTGATGGACCTCCCAAAGCCCAGGACCTGCATCCACATTGGCTTCAGACTGTTTAGGTTGTTAAACTTATTGATCACCATCACCTCAGTACCTGGATGCGCCTGCATGTAATTTAGAGAGAAATAAATAAAAACAAAGGTGAGGAACAGAAAATTCAAATCAACTTTAAGCAGCTGCCAGATGTACAAAGTCACTCTCGTAAAGGCGATTCAAAGGGCTCCATGGAAAAATCTAATGCAGTGATTCTCAACCAGTGTGTTACCACCCAAAGTTGTGGGCCTTTGTCTAGGTGGGAATAAAAAAAAGGAAAAACTGTGAAAACTGTTTTATGTTGTAACAGCGTCACGATCAATGGCTTGTTCAGTGCTACTGATGTTTTATTATTATGATGATTATAATCATAATTATTGATTATGTAGGCACTGATGCATTAATATTCTTGAAACCTTATGTCCCTAAGATGCACTTTTTGGTTTTAATTAAAATGCAGATAATTGGACCACTGGATGGAGCAGTGGTAAGCAGTCCATGCACAGAGGCTACAAGTCCTCCTGCGGCGGTCACAGGTTCAACTCCCAGCCTGTGACCCTTTGCTGCATGTCTTCTCCTTCCTGTCCAGCTACTGCTAATAAAGGCTATTAGAGCCAAAAATAGATTCAAAAGAAAATGCAGCCAATTGAATATTAAAAGGGGCATCAACACCTGCTTGTTGATTTGGTTTATTGTTAAACTTGTGGGGGCTTGAAGAAACCAGAGAATGTAATGACAGAGAACAAGAGAAAAAGAAAACAATTAAGTGACAGAGCAAGAACAAATCTCATGCAAAGATCTTTCCTTGTTGATGTTGTTTGTTCAAGTAATTTTGTCTTCAAATATATCAAAAATGTTTGAAAATGAACCTGATGGGGTTTTTTTTTTTTTTTACTTCCCTTTTCCAGGTTTACACTGAACAAGCTGGACAAATTCAGCGCTAGAAAGCTAACAGATGGTACATGGCTAGAAAAAAAGCTGACAGAGGACACAGCCTGCAGCCTCTGCTATCTTTCAGCATCAACTGCAGTTGAAGACTATAAAGAGAAAACCAGAATCAAACAAATTCAGTACTGGCAGGTTAGATCTTTAAAAAAACTGGAATGAGGAAAGAAAATCATCTTTAAAACTGCCCTTTGCTTCATGGCTCTTTGTTAAGGGATTTGCACTTGTAGTGTAGCTGCATATCATGAAGTTCTTTGTTTAGTTGTATTTTTACTTTTCTTATCATATTTTAAGTTATGCTATCAGATTTGTTGACTTTTCTTCAGTTCATTGCTGTTGTGTTTTACATCTTGAGGCTAGCATAGTTTTGACTTGTCTGTGAAGTTGTTTTGTTTGTTTTTGTGTGTCATTTTCACTGCTCGAACTGATTTTCCTATCGATATGTAAAGAACAACTTGGACTGTTCTTTGAATGATTAAATCTCAGAGCTGTCGTCACACAGTTTAATAAAGACCTGAACCCAGAACAACTCCCATTAATAAACTACACATTTTAGGCTGAATTAACTTGATTTTTGTTAAATACGGAGGTACATGGTGTTGGTTTCTGAATAGTTCTTTATTAATAAAAGCTCCTCGTTGAAAATCACAGTTTAGTAATGGTGGGTGTCCTGACAATAAAGCAGGTCAAGGTAGACTCGACATTTTTCTCATTAATTAACCCTCATTAATTAAATTTTAGTTGGTCAGACAACTTGAAAAGAACCTAAAGTCTCCTACAGAGTTTCTATTTGATTTATCCCTTTATACACAGAAGTCTTACCTTTTTGATGAACATGGTCAGCTTTTGTAAGCTTCTGGGTGAAGAAAAAATACCATGTACAATAATGACAGGCTTGTAGCTGTCAAGGTAACCTGCAGCCAGCAGCAGCAGCAGAGGCAGCACAGGAGAGACTTGGATCACACACAAAGTCTTCATCTCTTCAGCCCAGACACAGGACGTCCAACACACTGGATGATCAAGAAGTAGACCCACACACTGTATAAAGGAGGCTCTGTGCTTCTGCAGAGAGGAGGTCTCGAATAGGAGAAACCTTGAGGGACATAATTCTGAATTAGTATTCACAAACCCAGCCCATTCCCAAACTCACTCACATTACTATCCTGAAACCTCACACACATACTATACTGAAACTTCACACACATACTATACTGAAACCTCACACACATACTATACTGAAACCTCACACACATACTATACTGAAACGTTACACATACTATACTGAAACCTGACAGCCTGCTAGCCGAGCTGTGAAATTTAACTCAATTCAAATTAATTCAGTTCAGTTCAGTTTAATTCAAATCCTTAAATAATCCTCAAAAGGAAATTCATTGTTTCAGTAGTTGTCATGATTTCGGTCTCTTCAAAGATTGATTATTGAAGGTTCCAGCTGTGTTCAGGAAGGGTCTCCTATAGTGGTCTGTGTTGCAGCAGATCTCAAGAAACCTCTGACTGAAGACGCTCTGTTGCTGAACCACTGTGTTGAGTAGAGGATGTTCAGGATTGTCAGTGATCTTCATGTTCATTTTTATAAAGTATCCTCTTTTATCTTCCTTTATCAGCTCCAGAGGCTCCAGAACATTCCCAGCCTTATTTACCAGTTTGATCCTATCATTTACACTGCTGTTCCAGTTGCAGAAACTACAAACTGTCCCCTGAGATTAAAACTTGGCAAAGTCCAGACTTTGTGTATTTGCGTAGTAGTTAAGAAGAGTGGGAAAGCGGGCCCATTTTTCAGCCTATTTGTATCTCTGATGGGCCTTATACAAATATTGACTGGGTTACATTTTCTGGCTTTAAAAAATAAATGAAATAAAATAAATAAATAAAATAAAATAAAATCAATATTTCATGCTGTTCTTCTGGTGGCCACCAGCAGTTCATGGCGCTGTAGCCTCTGATGCAGCTCTTCTTCCGCTTTAGTGACGTATTTCCTGTTTGTCCTCTAGTGTGTCAAACTAAGCTTCTAATACGAGAACAATTCAATATAAGTTTCTTTATATGTAAACTTATTGAGAAATGAAACCACAGAGTATTGGATTTTTATTTTTCAAGGGTACTAGGGGTTTTATGTAGCCATTCAGTTCTCTGAGCTTTAAGCCTGCGAGCCGCGACTGAAACAAGCTTGTAGCTGGAGTTAGCCGAGGCGGCTAACGTCCATCACTGCAGTGACGAGTCTTCAGAGTTCAAAGCTTTAAAAGCGGTGAGTGGAGCTGTTAAAGCTGGGAATGGAGCAGGAGCTGCGGTTTATTGCGATTGCAGCAAAAATAAAACAGCTTGATTTGGTCCCAGCTCAGAGGAAAACCGTCCATGTGACGATTCTCATCTGTTTTAAAACCACCAAAACATCCAGATGTTGCTTCAGAAATAAAACCTCAGCTTCTTTATCTTGGTGCAACGGTGATTTCTGTTTCCATCCTTTTTAAAAAAAAAAAAAAAAAAAAAAGTGTTGTTTAATTTGTACGTTGACGTTTGCACATAAACGCTTCCTCTGTATGTGAAAGTAAGGACTACCAAAATCAGATAAAAACATTTATTCTTTGTTTACTCATTATTCTTTGACATTCAAACACTTCTTAATTAACAGGTAACGTAAGGTTCAGGAAAAGAAGACCCCAGCACTATTGATACAATTGAAACGAGGAGTTTACCTATCCTTTTTTTAAAATAACTTTTTCGCTAACGTTAAATCAGACTAGCCTTTTCCTGATTAAGTTTTCATTCATTTCCTGAGTATTTGGTGTCGTCGTCTTTAAACTGGATTTCTTGGGTCAAATGTCCTGGGTTTCCTTTCAGGAGCTAGTTTGGTCCAGTCCTTCTGACAGAACTGGAGCAACTGAGTCAGGTTTGTTTCAGATCTGAACACAAATGTTCTACAGGACTGAGATCAGGACTTTGTGATGTCACTAATCTGGTGGTATGTTGAGTTATCGTCCATTTGAACCCATTAGTGTTCAAGCTTTAACTTCCTGGCTAATGTCTTGAGATGTTGCTTCAATATTTCTGCATAAAGTTCTTTCCATCTTTTCATGATGTCATCTATTTAGTGAACACATCATGATGCTGCCACCTCCGTGCTTAATAGTAGGATGGTCTTCTCAGGTTTTTTCCTCCAAATGTAACAATGGTCATTATGACCAAACAGTTCAGTTTTAGCTCCATCAGACCACAGGACATGTCTCCAGAAATGAAGCTCTTTGTCCATGTGTCCATTTACAAACTGGAATCTGGATTTCTTCTGTTTCTGTTATGTGTTTATTCCTGAAGACACCGCTCACTGATGTTTTGTTCTGCTTCACTATCATTGAAAATGTTGTTTGTGCTTTGTCCCTGTCATTTAATTTATGACTGAGACATATTCACTGCACAGGAAGTTGGAAGAACTAAGTTTATGACAGAAGGAGATGATTTAAAATAAATAAATAAAAACCACATCTGGATGTTTACCTGGATCCTCTTCCAGCATCTAGGTCTGCACAGCTGGTGACCCTGCTCCTCTCTCTTGACAGCAGCGTCTGCAGTCACTATGGCCGGTCTGGAGCAGTGGGTGAACGACCGTCTCCATGACATCCTGGGCCTCAGCGACAGATACGTGTCTCAGTTCATGATCGGCACTGCTCGCAAATCATCGAACGCTGAGGACTTTGTGACTCGCCTGGAGCAGACGGGCACGATCGACATTGACCAGAGCGTGGCTGCTTTTGCCAAAGAGCTCTTTGAAAAGGTTTGCCCATGAAGCCGTGTGAGAAGTTTAAACAGAAGTTCCTTGTGTTGGTGGTTTGGGGATAAAATGTTCGACAAGTGTATTTCCCTGCCGTCTGTTGCAGATTCCTCGTAAGGCGGTTGTGGAGAAACCGTCCAGAGCGTTGGAGCGGCAGGCCATCGAAATGGAGAGGAAGAACCGGACGTACACGCTCCTGGAGGACAGCGACAGTGGTGAAGAGGCTGCGAGGGAGAAGCAGAAAGGCAAGAAGAAAAACAAAGACAAGGACCGCGGAAACAAGAGGAAACACATCAGGCAGAAGAAGGGCAGCGAGTCGTCAAGCGAGGATGAACCCCCTCAAAGGTAATCTGCGTATTTCTGATGATGAATCTGTTACACGATCATATATTTTACAGACTCACATGAAAAGTTTAAAATGAAACAGAAGTAAGGAAGCAGGAACAGCTGAGGTTTTTAAACTGAATATATGAAGAACAAACTCATTTATCTCAAAGGGATAAATGGAGTTGCAGCAGTAAAAACATCATATTTTTGTTTTTTGTTTTAATATTTGACTGGTTCAGAATGAAAACGTCAGCATTTGTGTTTTCAGTCAGCAGAAGTGCACTGACCCTGAGCTTTGCTGCTAATAAGACTGTTTTTATAAGATTTAACTAATGATTTGACTCCTTCTAATCTGAGCTCTTAGTATCTGAGTCTTTATTAACATTGTTCATGCCACTGAACGTAGTTATGTACCACCCTCGTAGCGTTTTAATGTCATGTTTAAAGCTGCTCAGCGCAGCAGTGCCACTTCTGACCACATGGGGGCATAGAGATCACCAGTACTGTACCAATAAGTACTGATGGTCCAGGACGCCATGTTCTCCCATATTTGTGGCGCTAGAGGTGAAACGTGACCTTCCTCTTGATATGCTGTCCCCGTGTAGTTAAACTGTTATTACTTTAATATGACAAGATATCTGATTTAGATAAAAGCTGCATTAAAGAGCATCGTTCAGTGGTACATCTGATTGTTTCTTCCTGCGTGCTTTTCAGGGTCCAGACGCTTTTACTTGACGTGATGCATCAGCATCATAATGATCCCGTGTTTCCTCGACTGCAGAACAACTTAACGAACGGCTCCGTGTTCATAAACTGCAACACGTATTACAGCTTTATTCCCAGAAAGAAAATCAACTATTTTCTTCTAAAATGATAGCATTACAGTAATCACATTAAATGACATGCATAATGACTTTGCTTCTCATGAAATTAGACTTTTATTAAAATACTTAAATTAAACTACTTTATTCTTGTAATATTGCTTCTTTTTCTCATCACATTACAGTGTTTCTCTTGTAAAGTAAAGCGAGTTTGTTTCAAGCCAGTGAGCGACACTTGAACTCTTGTGATTATGCTGCCTCCGTGTGGTCAGAAGTGGTACTGCTACGTAGAGGAGCAGCGCACAGAGAACTGACTCAGAGTCACTCAAGAAGCTGTGAATACCAGGTGTGAACAAGCTCCAAGAGAGTTTTAAATTCCTCATAACATGATGCGTTTCTGTCCCAGCGTCAGGGGTAAATCTGGCCTGGAGGACCACAAGTCTGTCCAGAAAGAAGAGGAGGAGGAGGAAGAGTGGGAGAAGGAGGAGAGAGAGCGGCTGCAAGACATCCAGGAAAGAGATGCGTTTGCCCAGAGAGTGAGGGAGAAGGACAAAGACAAGACCCGCAACATCGCAGAGAGGACGGACAAGAAGGTGAGAAACGGTGGAGAACTTTATTAGAAGAAGGAGAAATCCCCTTATTGGTCCATTTCTGGGAACTTCACTAGTTCTGCAGTCATCTACCATCATGTTACATGCTTTGCAACACACACATGCAGGAAAGGTGACGAGACATGATGGAGAATGTCCGTTAGAGGCGCCAGGGAGCAGAGTCCGGGGGTGGGGTTAGGCACCTTGCTCAAGGGCGACCTCGACAGTGCTCTGGGAGCGCGCTGGCTCCCCTCCAACTTCCAGTCGACACTCGTACGATCCATTCAGGTCTTGAAATCTTTGAACTTTGGTCCTGAACTTGCCAACTTTCAGTCCCGAGCCAATCATTACCAGACTGAGCCACTGCCGCCCCAATAAACGTCTGGAGTCCGCCAAGCAGTACTGGGACTTCAACTGGGACCGTGTGCTTTGGTCAGATCAGACCAGAATAGAGCTTCTTAGCCACAAACGCTCTAAGTGGGTCTGGCGGAACACAAAAGATGAGTATGTGGAAAAGCACCTCATGCCCAATGTGAAATAGCAGTGCTGAGAATTCCCAACGCAGCTGGCGTATAATCTGTTAGCGCCCACGTCACAGTCGCTGTCAGCCTTCTAAACGTAATCTGCGCTTCCTCGGGATTAGCTTAACAGCCAACGTGACTGCAAAAGTCAGAATGGCAAAGACCGAGGATTACATGTATGGAAGCCTCCTCCTGGAAACTTGGAAATAAGACACAAGTGTTTCCTGATTGGTCGAAGGCCTACTGGTAGGCGGAGCTAATGGCTGCCAATCAGACACATTGTTTTCAGCATTGTTTTTTCCTGCAAATGACATCAGGACCTCAAATCCTTCCACACTTGTATCTCTGAGTGAACACAAACTTTGAGAAAAGACGACTCGTTCGCGAAGTGGGCATAAATCAGTTAAATGATGTCACATCCTGTCTACAGCGTATCCAATCAGAGAGTCTTTTTCCTGGTGTGTGAGATCCGACTTTAGACTGGAGATATGAGCTGCTCTCGAAGCCGCTTCCCACCTACGATTTCATTGGCTAGTGCTTTCCTCCAAGCTGCACTTTGATTGACGGGCACATGTGTCGATGTATCACAGCAACGCCGCCCTGGAGCTGGACCACCTCTGCTCCTGGTGAAAAACTGCTTCTGGCTCCACCGTTCTGGCTCCATCTTTTTGTGTTTGGTACATTAAAGTAAATAAGGTTTTTCTTTTTCAATGGCGTGACACAGAACGTAAAAAGCTTTGCTTTGCAGACGTCTGGAAGACCAAAGTAAATTTCTTTAGTGAGAAGTAGCAGCAGATGGACTGCGTAGTTCAGAACAGGACCCAAGAGGAACTTCTGCTCTCTGTGATGTCACAGAGCAGGAAGAGTGCATCAGGAATGCTGCAGCGTATATTTTCCACGTTTTCAGATTATAATTCATCATAAAGATGAATCAGACTCGAGCTCACCTGCTGTTTTCTGTTTTCCTCCAGGCTTATGAGGAGGCTCAGAAGAGGCTGAAGATGGCTGAAGAAGACCAGAAAAATATGGTAGGGGTCCCACTTGAAGGTGAAAAATAAAACTGTGGACTTTAATTGTGTAATTATTATCTTTTTTCCTTCTTTATGTTTTCAGTTGCCAGAGCTGCGGAAGCGTTCGCGTTGGGACTATTTAAAGAAGAGAGAAGCAGAGAAGCTGGAGGACCTGGAGGCGGAGATCATCGATGACGAGTACCTCTTCTCCACAGAGGAGCTGACTGACAGGGAAAGAAAGGAGCTGGAATACAAACGCACCCTCAGAGACCTGGCCAAGGACTACAAGAGGGCCGGGGCCAAGGAGCACGAGGAGAGGAAGAACAGATACTACATGCCAGAAGAAAACAGGAAGAAGGTAGGGCAGACTGGTTTCATGCAGAGTGTTCAGAAAAAAATTAAAGTTGCTCCAGTCAAATCAACCTGTAAACTCCCCACCCATCCCTGTGGACCAGGAAGTGCCTCAGAGGGACCTGGAACTGGAGGAGACCCCCATGGAGCTGGGAGGAGAGCAGGGCCGCTGGGAGGAGGAGAGGCTGAAGACGGCCTCCCTCAGCTTCGGGGCCAAGAAGGAGCGAGAGCTGGGCATGAAGGAGGAGCAGGAGAGGTACCAGCTGATCCTGGAGGAGGAAGAGATGATCGACTTCGTCAGCACGGCCATCACCATGAAGGGAACCCGCTCTGAAAAGGTCCGTTTTCAGTCCTGGTGCTCCAGTATGTAGATCGTTTTCCCATCATGCTTCAGTTCTCATGGGAATGTTGCTTCGTCAGGTGCTGAGTGTAAATTGCATTTACAGCTGACCACAGCTGCTTTTACTCATTACAGTCTGGTTGCAGCTTTTAGCACACATTAATGAACTTAACTACAATCGTAAGTGCAAAAACATCTGGTCGATTGTTTCTGACTGTGTTTCCAGGATCAGGACGCCCCCGCTCTGTCCCAGGCCGAGCTCAAGAAACAGTCCATGCAGGAGGTCCGACGCAGTCTCCCCATCTTCCCCTACCGGGACGACCTGCTGGCTGCCATCAAAGAGCACCAGATCCTGGTCATAGAGGGCGAGACGGGCTCAGGGAAGACCACCCAGATCCCACAGTACCTTTTGGAGGATGTGAGTCCAGAATGTCACCGTAGTAGGGGCCAAATGTGGTTTTAACTTCTGAGGGAACTGCAGCTCATGTTTGATTCAGGACTGAGATCAGGCGGTGGGATAACTTAGGAGAGCAGCTGCTTTAAGGTGGAATCACTGAGGAGAGCAGCTGCTTTAAGGTGGAATCACTGAGGATAGCAGCTGCTTTAAGGTGGAATCACTGAGGAGAGCAGCTGGTTTAAGGTGGAATCACTGAGGAGAGCAGCTGGTTTAAGGTGGAATCACTGAGGATAGCAGCTGGTTTAAGGTGGAATCACTGAGGAGAGTAGCTGCTTTAAGGTGGAATCACTGAGGAGAGCACTTGGTTTAAGGTGGAATCACTGAGGAGAGCAGCTGGTTTAAGGTGGAATCACTGTGGAGGAGAGTAGCTGCTTTAAGGTGGAATCACTGAGGTGGAGAGCAGCTGCTTTAAGGTGGAATCACTGAGGTGGAGAGCAGCTGCT
>JBAMYA010000008.1:17321294-17331765 GCA_037176975.1 Arrhamphus sclerolepis
TGTATATGTGTGTGTATATATATGTATGTGTATCTATATGTGTGTGTGTGTGTGTGTGTGTATATATATATATATGTGTGTGTGTGTACTCATCAGGATGTAAAGGTACAAGGAATATCCAACCCAAACACTCAAGTCGAACTACAAATAGCTTTATTGAGGTCATTCCTGCACAAAGTCCAGTGAGTCATCACCTGAGCTGATAATGTCAGTTTATTAGTTGGCCCCAGAATCCATTCCAGGAGTATAAAGAATGTGGACACGAGTGAGGAAGTAATGGCATCTGAACCCTCGTGCACGCCTACATTCACATACAAAGGTGTTCCTGGGAAATACAATCCCTCCTGCTGGACATGCCTGAAAAGCCCCATCCACAAAGGGCAGAGATAAAGTTCTGACCCCCTCCGTCTCTGAAAATTCTGTCCATAAAGTTTCTAAATCGTGACAAAGCTCAGAGTCTAGCGAACAGGATTTACTGCCAGTAATGCAGACCGTGCTACAGGGACTGAATGGTTCATAGTAACGTACCCCGTACTCCCAGAGCACCACCCTCAGGATAGTCTGAGGGATACAGTTGAAGCTTAGGATGCTGGTGAGGGTCCCTGATGTGGGCTGACAGGTCTGCAGGAGGGGCCGTATGGCTCAGGTGAAGCTGATGTCGTGGGCTGACCTCTGGCTGCTGAAGTAAACGTTAATGATCAGGTCTCTGAACGGCCTGTCCAGATGATCTCACAGAAATATAAAAAAAGAAAGGATGCAACATATCCCTGATGATTAGAAGTACTGGCACAAGACCAAACAGCAGGGAAACGTCCCTGGTGGACCAGAACAGCTGAGACCTGACGCCTGTTGGTTCTGTGGATCTCGCAGGAGGAGATCGAGGCGTGCTGCGAGCTGCTGCAGGAGAGATGCAGGCGGCTCGGATCCAAGATCGCAGAGCTGCTGGTCCTCCCCATCTACGCCAACCTCCCGTCGGACATGCAGGCCAAGATCTTCACTCCGACTCCGCCTGGAGCCAGAAAGGTTAGTCTGTCCTTCAATGGTAACCATGGTGATGATGTGGCCCTGGATGAAATAGAATTTGACGCATCTGATCTACAGTAATTCAAAAGTTAAATAACGGGAAGCTCAACATTAGCAGATGCATAAATGGTGTAATGACGTGACTTAACTGGACCCAGCTCCAGTTTAAAACTGGGTGCTCCTGTACTCTGCTCCCACGTGGCAGCTCACGCCTTCTCATGTCCTCTTCAGCTCAGGTAAATGTCTGTTGTGTAGCTTTAAAATGAAATGTTTATGTGTGTTTTTATTGGTGTAACGTTATAACTTCAGCAGAAGGACCGGGTCTTCTCTTTCCTTTCTCGCTCTCCTCCTTGTTGACGTCTTGTCTCTGCATCCATCCCAGGTGGTGGTGGCCACCAACATCGCGGAGACGTCACTCACCATTGACGGGATCATCTATGTCATTGACCCGGGATTCTGCAAGCAGAAGAGCTACAACGCCCGCACGGGCATGGAGTCGCTCATCGTCACGCCCTGCTCACGGGTAACAGCCGCCTCTTTGAGGTTTTAAAAGTCAATGGGAGGAGATGGTGGATTTTTTTCTATAAATGCTTGATATTTCCTGCTTCTTTCATTTGGAAACCAAGAAAAAGGTTAATATAGAAAAGTTTGAGTTGCTTTGAGTACATCTCACCACATATCTCACAACGTTTATGTTTTAAGATCATTCTGGTTGACACTTGTGTGCTTCCTAAGGGTGTGATAAAATCGATATGGTGATATATCGCGATACTTATTTTCACAATATACTGCTTTGATTTCTGACTCCAAATATCGACAACAGAAAATGACATTTATTCTTAGAATTACTGTAACTTTTCAACCGTTCATGGAGCAACTGAAGGTGTGATATACGTTTTCTGGGAAGACCCGAAAGCAGGGCGTTGCAATAATCCATACGACTAGAAATAAAAGCATGCATTAGCATCTCCATGTTGGCCAGAGAGAGAAACGGGCAACTCTGGCTATGTTCTTAAGATGATAAAATCCAGTTTGTACAACCTGCTTTATGAGAGGAATAAACCTCAGCAGAGTTGAAAATGACGCCCAGATTTCTGACGTGGTTTAACGACTTTAGTGACAGTGACTGTAATTTCGCCATATGTTTCTCTCTTTTAGCCTCAGGACCAAGAACTAAAACTTCAGTTTTAGGTTTTTCACACTCCACGTTTGTGTTTCGCCATCAGGCTTCAGCCAATCAGAGAGCAGGCCGTGCAGGCAGGGTGGCTGCTGGGAAATGCTTCCGGCTTTACACGGCGTGGGCCTTCAAACACGAGATGGAGGAAACGACTGTTCCTGAGATTCAAAGGACCAACTTGGGGAATGTTGTGCTGCTGTTGAAGAGTTTAGGTGAGGCAGCCATGACAGATGATGTTTGTTTGTTTAAACGTTTGATCGTGACTGCAGTGAGCTAATTCATGTCCTGCTCAGGGATCAATGACCTCATCCACTTCGACTTCATGGACCCGCCCCCTCATGAGACCCTGGTGTTGGCACTGGAGCAGCTTTACGCTCTTGGAGCGCTGAACCACCTGGGGGAGCTCACCAAGGTAGGACCTGAGCGTGTTTTAGACACGTAAATGCCACAACATTCAGACCATTTAAGATGGTGAGACTGTTGATTAGCTGCTTCAGAGCAAATGGATGGAGATGAAAGAGGGTGTTTCCCTTTAGAAGACACCAGGCTGAGCTGAGAGATGTTCAGAAGCTGCTTCAGGTGGTTACGAAAGAACAGCTGACAGCAGCTCAGTCTGGTTGGCTGCACCCGGAGCAGGAAGAACTTTTCTGTTTTTCTTTTTAACAGTGTCGAGTATGTAAAACAAACCAACGTATTCAAAATCTCTCACATTTGTAGTTCTCGTGTAATTCGCCCCCTTTTTAATCGTGTCTTTTTTTTTTTTGCACATCCATTTGCATATTTGCATGACGCTCCAATATGGCCTCCAGCGAGCGGCGCTGCCAAGCCACAGACTTCCTTGATAAAATGATCCGATACACCAAAGAACTGACTCACTGTTTACAAGTTAAATCCGTCCATTGATGCTGGTCGTCTGAATGAACACAAGCGTGTGTGATTGTTCGCTGAATGAAGAATGAATGTTTCACCAGTCTTTAATTGTGTGTTTGGGTTCAGCTGGGTCGCAGGATGGCTGAGTTGCCGGTTGATCCGATGCTGAGCAAGATGATCCTGGCCTCTGAACAGTGAGTCTGCACGCCTGCACACGTCCTGACCTCAACTAGACACTTCTTTACAGAGACGGCTCCTCTTTCGGGCTGAGGAAAGATGTCACGTGCCATTTTAGCGTATTCAGAGACCTCAAATATGCGGTGATGCATTTGCATCAGACGTCAGTGATACCAGTACGACATTTTTTCAGATGCAGTGAACAGATCGGAGTTAGTGTAAATGAGGCTTTTTATTATTGTCAAGCAGGAAGTGACGTTTTATGTCTCAAGAATCAGTTTTGGCAGCTAAAGCCCAGAGAGCCAAAGCCCAGGCGTTTGGCGCCCGCATCACGGGTTCCCTCTGGTTGGTGGACTGAAAGGAAAAACGAAAAAACTGGTGCAAATGAGTTTCCTCCGCAGCGTGACTGGACGACACTGTGGAGTGTTTTGAAGTGCAGCAAACCGCTGCCCGGATCTGCGCCGCCGTCATTGTGTCTAAAAAAAAATGAGTCCATCAGGGACTGAGACGGGGCTGAAAGAGAGCCCAGATTTCTGCTTCCAAGGCTTGGAAACTGGAGCAGATGTAACCAGAGCTGGATCAGACAAAGATCTCACCAGCAGAGCAACGTCAACACACAAGCACACTTTACTGAATGAAGGAGAAAGAAACAAACACATGATGCCAATCGGCTACGGTCCTGTCCCAACTTTGTCCCAGCAGGAAAAAGACGTCTATAACCGGTAAAGAAGTCCAGCTGAAGGATGAGTCCTCGATAGGATATATTTAAAGGAACATTCCAGAACTAAACCATTCCTACGTCAGCTATTAGAAGCAGCTTTAGAAGCTGAATACATATTTACAACCAATGGCAATTAATGATGGAGCACAGGGTAGTTAAACTAATTAAAATAAACGGCTGTTTTAAGGCCCTGATGAGACTAAAATGTCCTTTCAGTCATTTGCATCTGTTGACACAAGTTAGTGGAACATCAGTCTTCGACTTGGGCTCGGATGGAAGCAGATGTGAAGTTAAAATGAGCTTGTTTGTCTGTAGAGACCCTGTCCACATGATCATTGAAGAGAAATGACCTTTTCAGCCTTAAAATAATTGAACAATTTAATTCAACACAGCTTCGCCCCTTCTGCTCAAAATAACTGCTATTTTGCTGAAAACTCGTTTCTTTTCTCCCTCAGAACTGCTTTGATTAACGTCCTTTTAATGAAAGCTTGCTCTTCTCACCATCTGAGGGCGGTTTTAATTCTGGGCCATTTTAAAACTGTGACTTGTGACTTCAACATTTGTAGAAGAGAACTTTCAGCCTCTGCTTCTTCTGCAGGTACAAATGTTCAGAAGAAGTGCTGTCGATCGCAGCCATGCTGTCGGTGAACAACTCCATCTTCTACCGACCCAAAGACAAGGTGGTGCACGCCGACAACGCCCGGATGAACTTCGTGGTCCCGGGGGGGGATCACCTGGTCCTGCTCAACGTCTACACGCAGGTAGAAAGGCAGCGGCGGCGTTAGATCCGTTCAGTTTGAGTTTGGTGTGTTAGCAAGGCGGGGATCCCACCAGGAGCACCGTGGCGCTGTTTAGAAGCAGGTTAACAAACATGTCTCTCTTGGTGTTTTATTTTGAAAATGGAACTTTTACGCCATCCTTGGATCTGACTTCCTGCCAGCTCCATCCGCTGTGGGTAATGTTGCCTGGCGTGGGAGGAGAGTGGACAGTCACCTCAAGGGTATGGCAAGCCAAGAGGGCCACAAAGAGCACATGAGAGAAGCAGGAAAGGCTGAGTTTTGCAGCCGAGTTGTGCACGCCTTCACCAGCTTTCAGAAAAGCAGGAATGCACACAGCAAATAAGAAAAGTACAGCCGTTGAAGCGTTGTTGTCCATCTGTCTGAAATCTCGTCATACACACATTTATCAACAGCAAGGTTTATTTTGAGTCAGGATGTTAATCAGGGTTAATGTTAACCATTTTTCTGCTAGTTCTTAGTTCTCGCTCCATGTTCGTATGAAATCTGTCTCCAGAGCTGGAGTTCTGCCGTCTTCTTGCCCTCACTGTTGCGTTTCGTGGCACGACTGGAGCTGTTTCTCTACACGGTTCGATGAAGGCGGTTTAGTATTAACCGTGGGCCTGTTGTCTTTCTCCCTCAGTGGGTGGAGAGCGGCTACTCCACACAGTGGTGCTACGAGAACTTCATCCAGTTCCGCTCCATGAGGAGGGCCCGGGACGTCAGGGACCAGCTGGAGGGTCTGATGGATCGCATCGAGGTGGAGGTGGTGACCTGTCAGGGAGACAGCGTGCCCATTCGTAAGGTTGGTGCTGCAGAGAAAGTCCAGTTCAGTTGAGTTTTCCAGTTTGGGTCCAGATGTTGGTGCTGATCTGCTCTTCTAGCTAAAAGTCCCAAAGTGGAGCAGAGACACAACAAATACACCCTGCACTTCCAGCTCTGGGTCGTTCAGTAAAAACAACAACAACAAAACAAAATGCTCACAGGTTGAAAATATCAGAAAATAAAGAGCTACAGTGGTTTGTAGGGGTTTGTTTCTCTCTGATCGCCATGGAAACACCGTTCATTTGTTGTGTAATAAGTTGTCTGATGTCAGAGGTTTTGAAGGCCCTCCCAGTTTCAGAGCCCCCTCTGCTGGAAAGAAACTTCTTCTGATCATTTTGTAGTGATCCTCACATGATCCCGCAGCTCCTCGTCTTATCCCTCTTTTATACCGTCGTCGTCATAACGGGAGCAACGTTTACAAACATTCTCTTCTTTATTCATACTTTCTGTCTGGTTGAGCACCTTTATCCAGCTCCAGGTCTGGACATAAGCTCTTAGACCCACAGAGGCAGATCCAGGTCGGATCTAAAGTCATTGAAACTGGTTCAAGACCTTTCACAGTCTCTGAACCAGAGTAGTTTAAAAACAGAGAAAACTGAGAATTCTTTATTGGTTTTTATTTCATTTTTCAGTTTGTTTGATTCTTTCAGTTTAGTTTTAGTTAATGTTTGTGGTTTTAGTTAGCATCTGTAGTTTTAGTTAACGTCTGTAGTCTTACTTAGCATCTGTAGTCTTGGTTAGCGTCTGTAGTCTTGGTTAACGTCTATGGTCTTGGTTAGCGTCTGTAGTCTTGGTTAGAGTCTGTAGTCGTGGTTAGCGTCTGTAGTCGTGGTTAGCGTCTGTAGTCGTGGTTAGCGTCTGTAGTCGTGGTTAGCGTCTGTAGTCTTGGTTAACGTCTGTAGTCTTGGTTAACGTCTGTAGTCTTGGTTAACGTCTGTAGTCTTGGTTAGCGTCTGTAGTCTTGGTTACCGTCTGTAGTCTTTCAGATAAGTAAATTCTTATTAACTTGAAGCAAACAAGTTGCTCAGGAGAAGTTGTGTCCTGATTTCTCAGACCAGATGACAGCAGGACACAGCAGGAAAATACGCTGAACAAATCCTGACTGAATCTGAAGCTACTGGGACGTTAGTTCAGGATAAATATCTTCCTTCCTTCCAGAAATCCAGTTTGTCGTAGACGGTTCCCTGCTTGGAAGTGTGACTGACCTGCTCACTTCCGGGGATGAAAAACTAAGTTTACTTCAGTTAGTTTCAGATGAAGTCTTCATTTTTGGTAACTATAGTAACTGCTGCTGAAGACTGAGTAGCTGAAGTGACAACAGCTGTCATGATAAATCCAGAGAACTACTGCGACGCTGCGGAAGTTAAATCACATAGATGCGAAGCAAAGAAAACACACATCTGTCCCTCCGTGGTTGATGTGAGGTGGCTAAATCACTGGCTTTTAGGGTTCTGCTGAGACCCCCAAGTTCTGTGAAAACATCAGCCATAAAATGGCTGAAGGCACATCTACACGCTCCATCTCAAGCTTTATCTGAAGCACAATTTCAGAGGTTGCAGCTAATTATATATTATATTTTACTTTTTTAAGGACTGAGCAACTTGAAGCAACAATTTGTGTAAATCGTATTAGCTTTTTTGCTCTTCCTTTCACATCAGGACGGGGAGAAGCAGCAGCTGGAGGGTTGCAGCATGTTGGCTGCTTTCCTGTCCGTCCTCCCACCTTGTTTGAGAAGCACATGCAGCAGGTGGAATCCAGCCTTTGAATAAAATAATTATTGCAGATTATTTTTCATGACATAAAAGCTACAACAGGCCAAAGTAGCTAAAACAAATCACTACTAATTCAAAAATGGATTAGAAATGTGTGTGAACATATTTAATCCTAATCCCGCTCCACTACTCAGTGATTAATTAACTTTGGGCATTCGGGTTGCTGATGGTGACTCAGCATCTGGCCGACTGCATGGAGATCTAAAGTTTTAGGAGATGGTGTCATTGAACAGTTTTAAAGGACTCTTGAGGAACAGGGAGACAGAAATGTCTGGCTGTGTATGTTTTAAGTGACATGCATCACTTAACTAGAGTCAGATGTCTAATTTAAAATCTCTAAAGGTTGAAATAGTCAGTTTTATCTTATGTTGCTGCCATACAGCCCAGGACACTTGTAAATGAGATTTACAAGATCTCATTTATAAAAATCTCAGTGACTTTATCTTTCTGGTTAAATAATTAAATAAATAAATAATAGAGACAATAAAATAGCAGATTCCAATCAGCATGTAAAGTCCACTCTTATCTCAGTCAGCAGTGTACTAATCATTCCCATAATTTGCCTGGTGTTAATATTTAACACTCTCTAATCATTTAGAAGCATAAATGACATGGCTGCTAGCTTGTTCATTCTGAATGAAGCGCACGTAAACATCTTGCGCTCCTCGTTTGCGTCGATCCTGAGATATGGTGGGCTCGTCTCAGCTCTTCGGCCAGACCTGATTTAATTTCACCCGCGATGGTCGAAAATCATCTCCGTGCATCTGACGTGGTTGTCCTAGGATGGAGAGATATCTGCTCCATTTTTTTATTTGATTTTTTTTACAAAATGAGATCAAACTCCTGAATTTAGAGAATTTATTGTGATGCAATAAGCTACGTTTATCTTCATCTTTACCTCTTCAAGTGCAGCCTCCGGTCTGTAAAGAGTGAAGAACCGTACCAGCATGCTCCGGTTGTTGCTTTGACATGAATGCATCTCTGGACAGAATGTTGTTCCCTTTAAATATCCTGTTTCCCACATCATAGGAATTGTCTGATTTTATCTTTTTTTGGTGCTTCTGACGTAGCTCCTTAGCATCATAAGTCCTCTTCCCACACCGTGTTGTACTTAGAAACGTTTCCCTCCTTCTCAGACGTACCTTGGGTTGGTGCAGTTTGTCCAGTGGGCTGGTGACTAACACAAAGGAATTATGGGAATATAAGACTAATTACATTGATATGGTAACATTTAGTTATCATAACAGACTACAACCACTATGTAGCAGAGTGACATGGCATGACTTTTGCCGTCACATCTCCGTCTAGTAGAAAAACGAGTAGCTTCTAAAACTATATGTTGCACTGTATAGCCCTGAGCAGTACTAAAATAATAGTGGAGGTAACTTGTGTAAACGTGAATGTTTATTTCTGCTGTGAAGTTGGACATTTTTAGTGTGGAATTCACTTTTGGAGCCCCGGTGGTCATTTGAGGAACTGCAGCTTTCTATATGTCCTTATAGTTGTTGGACTAGCAAGCCGGATGTGGCCCATGGGTTTTTCTTCCACCACCATGTCGGGCCTTGACGGACTGAAAGAACAGTTTTATCAAGTTTACGTCTCCAGAGAATCGTTTATAGCTCCACAGGAGCAACGCTCACAAGAAGTATGGAAGGAAGATCGCTGACAGCTGTGGCCTCATATCTGGGCCTGTGAGGGGAACGCAGCCCTGGACCGCTGCAGATAAGCTGAGGGCGTGGTGCTTTTGGAGGTGGGCGACAGCAGCTTTCTCCTTCAGACGTCCTGCAGCCAAACAGACACAACCAATCTTGGCTTATGTTTTCCAAAACGTACATGAGACCACGTTTGTGGTCTCATGTACGTTCCTTATCTGGAGTCTCTTAATTGCATACGTGTATATATTTAGCCAGATTTTATTCTTTTGAACATGTTTAGCTAAAGTGCCAGGACTCCTCTTGTTCTGCATGACTCAGCAGGTGCTTACCCGTCTGTGAAAGGAGGATCATGAGGGAGGTGTAGTTTCAGTTTGCTAATCCAGCACAGATCTCGTCTTTAACACCTGTTTCAGCTCCTTTTTTCTTTTTTCTTTCTAACTGTAAAAACAAGACTGTAGTCGCTGAGCGGTAACATCATCATCACAGGTGAGCTACGCTGTGTTTTTGTTTTGTTTTGTTTTTTTTGGAGGGGGGGGGTGTCTAAATATGCTTCAGCTTTAGCAGGTTACTGAACCCTAGCTGACGCAGTGAGCTTGTCTTTCCTGAAAAAAACACGTCAGAGGTCACATCCTGTATTTGCTGGAAAGGCGTTCCTCTGTTTCAGAAAGGTCAGATTATCAGATTTATCATCAAGCAAACAAAACCAGACGAGGAGGTTGTTGACGCGGGTAGAGCTGGGGCTGAGAACGTACCTCTTGACACCGTCATCTTTCAGGAAGAAACGCCAGGAAAACATGGCGCTGGCCGGAGCCCTCCATGCCTTGGGTCGAGTTTTCCTGTCTCGACGCCACTGGCTTCGTCTCCATCTGTTGCCAGGCGACGGGTACCAGCAGCATCTGATTACTGGCAGCTGTCTGCAGGGCAACTGGAAGGTCGCCAGTTCAATTCCCGGCTAGCACCAATGATGTGTTCGGGGGGAGTGCCCCTGAGCAAGGCACCTGAAACCCAAACCCGCTCCCCAGTCGCAGCCCACCGCTCCGGGTCCAACATCCCAGATGGGTCAAATGCGGAGAATGAATTTCCTCACAGGGATAAACAGTAGTACATCCAAAAAAAAAAAGTTTTGACAAAACTGTTCAACTTTTTGTTGTAAAATCTTTAGCAAACGTTTGCTCCACCTCAGTTATTCTGCTTTCTGATGTCGGTACTGAATCAAACGGCCGGTCGCGTTGAAACTTCCTCAGAAATGTTCCAGTCAGAAGTTCATGTCTCCCGTGGGCCAGATGAGAGGAAGTGGCGGGCCGGATTTGGCCCGCGGCTCTTGGGTTTGACACACGTGGTCTGATCAGTACGCAGGGGTGATGCATCCTTCTAAAAATGATTTCTTCTTTTTCTTCCACTCATAAACTTACCCCCCCCCCCCCCCCCACCCCACCACCACCACCACCACCCCCCACCCCAGGCAGTGACGGCAG
>JBAMYA010000008.1:17331865-17343432 GCA_037176975.1 Arrhamphus sclerolepis
CCCACCCCCCACCACCAACTCTAGCCCAAACCCAGCCGAACACTCACTGACCGAGGAGGAAAAAGAACAACAGCTGGCTCATCTACCACGAGCTGGTCTTCACCACCAAGGAGTTCATGAGACAGGTGCGTCTGAGAGTTACAGCCTCATGTGTCACATGGAAATGACGCTCCCCTCTGTGAGGAAGCGGTCGCCTTCCTGTATGTTGTTTAACGACAAGCATACCTGCATGCTCACCAGCTAACCCCCCCACCCATCCTCTATTTCTGCAGGTGATTGAGATCGAGAGCTCCTGGCTGCTGGAGGTGGCTCCTCACTACTACAAGAGCAAAGAGCTGGAGGACAACAGCAGCAAGAAGATGCCCCGCAAGCAGGGCAAAACCAAAGAGGAGCTGGGCTGAAGTCCACGTCAGAGCTCCGGGCCAACCCCCCCCCCCGCAAAGGAAAACTGGAACAATGAGTGTAAAACGTGAGACTGAAGTTGTGACTGGACTCTCACTCACACCAGGAGTGTATCTGGGTTTATTTTGATCACAGAGAGGCAGCGTTACTGGGCCACAAGTCTTTCACTGACTGGTTTAATCATGAACCAGCTGCGTCTACTGGGACGCAGGTTGTTGAGTGTGTTCATGAACGTTTTGGGACGTTTTTGTGCCTTTGAACGACCAGACTGATGAGCTGACCTCAGTCGGACCAGGAGCTTCGTCCGCTGCTGTATCAGAGGTCCAAGCTCGCTTCTTTTTTTTTTAATCATTTTTATTATTTTTCTGTGGTAATAAACTTTTACAGTCACTTGTTTTTCTCAGGGTTTTTTTTACAACTTTATAACAGGCTGCTTGTTTTCATTTGCAACAGGAAGTTCGGTGAAGTTTCATTCTGTTTTGTTTTTCATTTCCCTGATTTGAATGGTTTCTGTGTTTGCTTGGTCTTTCTGGTTGAGTGAAACTGCTAAATTTCTTCAGCACAGTGTCACAAAATCACCACTGACGTGCCTTTTTCTTTTCTCTTTTCAGAAGAGGTTTAATTTTTAACTCGAGAGTCGCATCAAAGGGGACTTTTCATATTCTCAGCGGCCTTCCTGTTGCACCTTAAAGGAAGAGCTCCTTCACACAGCAAACAGAGTTGCGCTTGCTTGTGTTTTTTTCTTTTTTAATCTGTTAATATCTAATGTGTAATCTGCATATCTTCGTGTGTCCCAGCTGCATGCAGAGTCAACAGAGCAGGTAAAGCTGCAACATGACAAGGCAGCGGCGGAGGTATGGCAGGTATGACAGGTATGACACGCTGACAGAGCTGCGCGCTCGTGCAGCCGCAGTGGAATTTTCCCGGCGGTAAAGAGTCGATTTGTATCGCAGAGAAAGAGATCATTCCTGCTTCTGCCATGTGAGCTGCCGCCTGATCTGATGAGCTGCTCTTTTAGGCTGACGGGGGCTCGTTGGACGAGTCAGAAACCTGGAGGTATTGTTGGTGATGGGACACATGAGCGTTATCTAACTAAATGCCCTGATTATCTGCGTGCTCCAAACACAGAGGAGGAAAAAAAAAAAGAGAGAAGCAGCGGATCTCTGCAGCTGGTTGGACTGGTCTGACGGGAAAAGGGAGGGCAGCGAGGAGGAGGCAGTGCCCTGGCTGTCATTAGGAAACAACATATAAGAGCAACAATAAGAGCGCAGGACGAGACGCACCAGGCACAGTTGGGTTCTTCCACTGGCTTTTACGAGTAATGAGGCTTCACCGGGTCGACACGGAACTGGACCTCCTGTCAGACCGGCTCTGACGTGACCTGAGCGCCCGTCTCACCTCCGCAGGTCAGTGTCTGGAAGTTCCTTTGACTCACCTCAGAGCTCAGGCAGAAAAAAGCTCAAGCTTCAACAGTTTAGAAGCTTTTTTTCTTCTTCATTTAAAATGAAGAAAATCAGCATGTAAAGAAAAAAGAAATAAAGCCGAACTGTAGACTCAGAGAGCTGATGCGGACAGAAACAGGTGGAGGCGCTGCGCAGATTTGATATTGCCAAACAGAGATTACAGATTACTAATCTATTTTCAGCTCTACCCACTTACGTTTCAGTGCAGGAAAACTTAAAACTTTAAAAACACAACGTAAAGCTGTGGCACACCGCAGCCAGCAGCGCGTCATGCAGGCTGACTTACATCATGAGGTGGCAGCACGCTTGCTAGCAAACTCATCCCACACTTCCCTGTTCCACAGCTGCTGTTTGGGGGTGGGGGAACCGGGAATCGACTTCCAGCCAACCCTCCGGCTCCTGACATCACCGCTCCACCATGAACGATGACAGTGAGGGGGGCCGCGGGGCCCCCATGGCCCCCAACGTCAAACCCAAACCCAGCCAGAACAGCAGGAGCAGCAAAGAGGAACACGGGAGGAAGGAGCGACCGACGAAAGTGAGGAGATCCAGGAGCACGGACTCGGAGAGGGGGAGGAGGAGTGAACGAGACAGAAGCCGGGGAACGAGGACCCAGCGTGGCAGGAGCGAGGAGGCGAGGGGACGAGATAGGAAAGGAGGGAGCACCAGGAGACGGAAGCCCCCGGAGGACGATGTGGGAGAAACGGAGTGCGCCATTTGCTTCAGCTCCTATGACAACGTCTTCAAGACCCCGAAGCTGCTGGCGTGCGGTCACACCTTCTGCCTGGAGTGTCTGGCTCGCATCAACGTCACCTCCGTGGAGCTCAAGACTCTGACCTGCCCCATGTGCCGCGAGCTGACCGACCTGCCCCACGGCCGGGACCTTCCCCGCCTGGGCAACAACCAGGAAATCATCGGCAAGCTGCCGGCGGACATGCAGAGGGCTCTGTCCATCCGCTTCAAGCGCAGCAAGGGCAAGCTGGTGCTGAAGAACCCCCCTCCCAACAGCCCCTCCAAGCCCACCGTCCTCTCCCTGCCCCAAAAGAGTCCCAACGCCCAGGTGACGGCAGGCGGCGTGGGCGGCCTGAGCGCCATGGAGCAGGGAGTCGCCCCCGCCACCGTGTTGGACGTCGGCAGACCACCAAACAGGATGAGAGGTCGCCTGCGCCAGCTCTTCCGCTCCAACCAGTGCTACTACGCTGTCGTGGCGACGATCGTCACCATCACCGTGGCGCTCATGCTGGTGGGGATTCTGGCGTTTGTGATCATTCCGAATATGCCCCTTCACCACCAGCACTCCCCGTCACACAATGTAACCCACCCCCACCCACCACCGGGGGCCCCAGGCGGGGGTCACGGCGGCACTGGGACAAGGCCCTGAAGGTTCAGGCCACGGTGGGACTAAACTGTCATGAATCTAGCACTTTCACTGATGAAGGACGAACTTTTACACAGCAGCGTGATGAAATGAAGGAAAACAAGGACGGCGGCATTTTTTCAGAGGACAAACAGGCTGCGTGAAGCAACCACGACAACGCTGCAGTAACCACGACAACGCTGCAGTAATCATGACAACGCTGCAGCTTGTTTTTATTCTTTCTTATTACTGTGAAGCTACGAGTGAAGGTGAACAATCAGCTGCAGGTGTTCACTCACAGCTTTTCCAGCTCTCTCGTTCTACCGTCCAGACTGTACATAACATGAATGATGTATATATTTCCAGGCATGATAAACAAATTTTGTTTCCCATGAAATAAAGCCATTTTTATCCCACTCTCTGTTAACTGTTAATGCTTTCAACTGGGGAACTTCCAGACTCAGAGCAGATTTGCTTCCTTTAGAGATAAACATGCTCGTTCAGTCACCCGACACCCTCTGGCGGCGAGTGCACCGTTAACATGGCGACCAGAGTCGTTCCTCCGGTCTGACAGCATGCCATCCACCTGGCTCTGTGATGGAGGCGGACAAACCGAATGTTTCACTCTGCTGACCCTTGACCCCGGTCCCTGTGAACCATTAACACGTTTCTTTATTTAAGCTGAATGAAAAGTCGCCCCTAGGATGATGTGTAACCATGTCCAAGTAGAAAAGTAGATTTCATTTACTACATGTATATTTCTTCCTTCGACTAATTGATTGATTGGATTTTAACATTTTGTTTTGATTTTATTTAAAAAGACAATGTTAATGTTTTATTTAAAACATTGTTTAAAAGACAACAGCAAAATCTTCATGACAATGACAGTCAGCTAAAAGCTGATTTTCAAATGCTGAGTGCTGATTGGTCGTTGGTGTTGCTATGGTTACCCAGAGTGCAACATTCTTGTTCACTCTGGGACAGTTGAGGAAATGTCTTATTTAGAAGCTTCTTTCACAAAAACGTGTAAATCTGTGGCCTAAAATGTCGACTCAAAGAACTTTTTTAGTTAAAAAAAAGGAGGTAACCATGGCAACAGATTACAGCCACAATCAGGGGGCATGTTTTGCTTTTTTTCTTCAGAAATCTCCTTTCACGTAGTCGTGTAATTCTGTAATTTCTCTTTGAAGAGTTTGTTTTGTTTTTTTAAACTGAACTGAAAAATTCGGAGATCAAATTCAGTTCTGATGTCACTGAATTAGGAATATTTGTCCCTTAGAATTCAGATAATCCTAATAAATCCGACATTAAAGTCAGATTTCTGACAGCCCTAGTACCCCGATTTCATCATGTAAGAATTCTGAAATTCAAGTGAAAATTTTGTCTTGAATCTCCAAATTCTGGGACGAAAATAAAAATAATTCAGATTAAAATCAGAATTTTGCAGTTTTTTTGTAGTCTTACTCTAAGATCTTATTCTAACCTCCCCTTAAAATCAGAATCCTTACTTGTTTCTCACAATTTTGACCTTTTTTTCCCTTCAGATTTAGTTTAAAGCCATAACTCTGAAACTGGAGTTATGAAAGCGTTTCACGGGCTCAAGTCCAGGTGAAGTCACAAGTCACTGGTGGAAAAGTCGAGTTCGTGTGTTTTTACATTTCGGTGACACAGTTTTAGCTGTAAAATAACTTTTCTGGGTGTATTTCTGTTTCGGTTAATTTTTCATGATTTTGTGGCTGAATGTAGGTCACAGGACTCTTATGATTAGGTTTTTATTTTTGCCACACCCTCCTGGGCTCTGACAGCAGTCGACATGGTCGGAGACCCCCACCCTCCTCCTCCTCTCGTCCACTTCTGACTCAAATTGACCTTTAGGGGCTTCTTTATGTGACAGTGTGGTCCGGGCTTTTGAGGAGCAGGGTCTCCGAGGGACACCCGCGTTGGTCTCCGGCCGCCATGGCTTCCGCTCCGTCCGCCTCCGCCCTGTCCGCCGTGCTCCGGTGTCGGGGGAACCTGTGGACCAGGAATCCGCCGACCAAGCGGCCCGCCTCGGCCTCGTACAGCCTCGGACTGGCCGGCGGGGCGCTGCGGGACTCCTCAGCTGCGCGCACCGGACAGAAGCAGACGTCCGCGGCGTGGAAGGTGTCTCCCCACGGAGAGGCCCGGGGGTCCGGCAGGGGAGCCGCCGTGGAGTGCAGATGGGAACGAGTGGGGGACGAAGCACCAGGAGACGGAGAAAAGAGGAAAAGTGACAAGTTATTTAGTCCCAAACTTTCGCAATCTCCGGGGAGCGCGCGCCCCGCTGCCCCTCGCGCTGAAAACACGGTGGCGCGCGGACTGGCGTCTGTCCTACTTGGAAGGGATGCGTGCACGAAAATAATTCACTTGTTAAGGTGCGAATCACGCGCTGCACTCGTCCGGGACGTGGTGTCCGTTCAGGACGTCAGCAAACTGCCGCCTGGCGTGCTCAAGGTGTGCGTGACGTCCACGTGTCTGGTGGGTGTCTGGCGTGAAGACCAGACCTTCGTGTCGCCCGGATGGTCGACTCTGAGGAGCGCGTGCACGTCTCTGAGCTCCGTGGTGTCCAGCCTCATCTTCCTGAAGCTGCTGCGCCTCCAGGACAAACGCAGAGAGCCCCAGGTAGGCCTCTCAGTCAGCTTCTCTTTGCTTTTCTCTTTTCTTTTATTTATTTGTGTTTGCTTATTTATCTATTTATTCATATGTAAAAAATAATAATAATAATAATAAAAAAAATCATCTGATTATAGTGGGTCTGATAACCTTAAACCATAGACCATATAAAGAACTGGACAAACCCACTGGAGAGTCTATTTAAAGCCTCTGGGTTGTTTTTGTTTCAGACCAGATTAGGGCTGTTTTCAAGATAGATTAGGTCCAGTATCAAATCAAATTAGGACCAGTTTCAGACCAGATTAGGTTTATTTTCTTGGCAGATTAGGACCAGTTTCAGATCAGGTCTATTTTCATGACAGATCAGGACCAGTTTCAGACCAAATTAGGTTCATTTCAAATCAGATTACAGCTGTTTTCATAACAGATTAGATTCAGATCAGATTAGGTTCAGTTCTAGGTCTAGTCTCAGATCAAGTTTGGAGAATTTTCAGACTCGGTTCATGGCCATTTTCAGACCAGATTACGGCTATATTTAGGACAGATAAGGTCCAGTTATAGGGCAATTTCAGTCCAGTTTCAAATTAGATTTCAGATTGGTTCAATTTCAGATTAGATCTGTTTTCTTAACAAATTAGGTCTGTTTTCATGACAGATTAGTTTCAATTCTAGGTCTAGTTTCACATCAGTCTTGGTGGACTAGATTAGGGCTATATTCAGGACAGATTTGGTCCAGTTTCAGACTACATTCAGGGCCATTTTCAGGCCAGATTAGGGCTATATTCAGGACAGATTAGGTCCATATTTAGGAGAGATTAGTTCCAGTTTTAGGGTAATTTCAGTCCAGTTTTGGACCAGATTCAGGGCAGTTTCTGTTTCTGAGAACTCCACGTGCTGTAATAATGTATCCCAGTTTCTTGGGGTTCTCAAACATCTGCTTTACACCACTGCATCCCACACTTTGCATTGCACTTGGTGATGTATGGCTTAGATGCACCTGATCGCCATGGAAACCCATTCCATGAAGCTCTGTACGCAGTGTTCTTGAGCTAATCTGAAGGCCACATGAAGTCTGAAGGTCTGCAGAAAGTTGGTGACCTCTGCATCTATGACCCTGCTCCGCCAGTCTACGAGTCCAACCACTTGGTGGCTGAGTTGCTGTTGTCCCCAAGTCACCTCCACTTTGTTCTGATCCCACTGACAGTTGACTGGAATATTCAGGAGCGAGGAAATTTCACCACTGGACTTGTTTCTCAGGTGGCCTTCTATCACAGAACCACGCTGGAGATCACTGAGCTCCTGAGAGCGAGCCGTTCTTTCACAGATGTTTGTAGAAACAGTCTGCATGACTAGGAGCTGGATTTATACACCTGTGGACCTGGAAGTGACTGGAACACCTGGTTTACAGTATCTGGATGGGTGAGGGAATACTTTTGGCAGTATAGTTGTATAACTAGTATCTTTTGAAAGAGGTCACATTTTAGTTTCAAAGTAAGAATTATGTTCTTAAACAGTAGAAAATAAATAAATTTGCATCTTGTCAAGTTTTTAAATGTTGCCGTGTACAAATGTAGAAAATAACTTAAACTTCATGCAGACAAAATAAAATGTAAATAGTGACATGTGATGTGCAGAAAGTAATAACTTCCATGTCTTGTAAACAAACATTTAAAATAATCCCAAAAATCTTCAGGAGTCCAGATTCGGAGCGGTTGTCTCTTGTTCTTTCACGTGCTCCGACTACGTGGTTAGCGAAAGCTCGGCTGGCTGAACTGTTGCTGTCGCGTTTGCGTCTGACGTCGTAGTTCTGGTCATCTTCAGTAAACCCAAAAATGTGTGCAGACCTCAGACGTGCCATCTTTCTCTGAGATCCGGTCTTGCTCAGTTGTGTCCGTGACTGAGTTTCCCTCCATGTCACGTCCAGGTTGCGGGCAGGACGGGGGCGGAGTCACGTGACTACAAACACGATGGTCGCACATTTCTGAGGTAGTTACGTGAACAAGCAGAGACTAAACGGGAGACTAAAACCAAAATAAGCGACATGGACGAGACTGGGTCGCTTCTAAGTTCTAAATGTGGGTTTGGGCCGTCGTTGCCCCTCTACTTCTCTGAAATGCTGTTTGGTTTCACTGGGTTTAAGGCCGAACTCCTGGTGAAACCGGAGGATAATCATTTACAGCACGTCTAAAGACGGTCCATCTTTGCTCCTGTCTCATCGTCAGATGAGTTAAATTTTCTCATTTGTCCTCGGTTTTATTTCCTTGGACCCACTACAACCAGATCATTTAAATTATACTTTCACATAGAAAACAGCTAGTTTTGTTTGTGACTGACCCGGGTTCATTTGAAAACGTTTCGTGCTTTTCTGTTCCAGACAAACGGAGAAATGCAAACGTCCTCGCAGGATAACGTGAGTTCTGGACGGGAGATGACTCAGGACAGACCCGACTGACCGTCGGCACCACGGCAACACGCTGTCACCTGACAGCATTTGTGGACTTTTAACTCGTCTCTCACGATACACAAAATATCTGGATCCAAAGAAATGATAAGTAGCCTGTTTGTAAAGCCCCCCCGCCCAATTAAACACACAAGCCATACAGCTTCAGAGTATTAACTGTCTGTCCATTGTGACCTTACTCTGCTTGTTTTGCACAGAAGCCCCGTTGACAAAGACGGTGGTTTAAAAGCTTGTAAAACCTCAATAAACAGAAATGAAATGAAGCTTTTCTTATTTCCTCATTAGACTTGGACCAGAAGCTGAGCAGTTACAGCTTTGTGACGATCTAGCAAACGTTGGTGAGAACAGGAGCGCCTACACCGACGCACCATGACTACATTTGATTCATATAGCGTCTAGCATATTTATTAGGACACTCAGAGTGACGAGCGACCAAACACGCCTACGTCCTCTCACTCTGACCCCCATCATCATGGTGGGGTCTGCTGGAGCCCGTCCCAGTATAAAATTAGACAATAATTAACATTACATGAAGTCTTAGTTCTGTGAGAGGACAAGAAGAGAAGCTGATTCATCTGAAGTTGTTACTTATTGCACATTTTACAGGATGTTTGATACTTTCGGGAGGAAATTTGTCTCAAAGCACCTGCAATAAGGAGACTTCTGAAGACTGGAAAGGGATTTTAAAACAAGCCAACTCAGAGTGTTTAGGCATCCATTAGACCACATTTTGACAAACTGTATAGAGCAGATGGTTTAGTACAGAGGTGGACATCCAGCCCAGGTGAGTATCTGGTCAGGTGACCCAGTGGTTTGAACAGAGAGCTTTTGAAGCCCATTATTTCTCAAACCCGCAGCATCATGCTGCAAAGAGGCGGAACCAGCACCCACTAGTTAGCTGTATTTAGCTTAGCTTCTGCTAACTCAAGTTACCTTATATTCATTTCTTTTCAGTTTGCCCACATGTCTTCATTTTTAAGTGTCCTGGAACGTTGTCCAGAATCAGATTGCACCCATGCAGCAGCTGGATGCTAGAGGCCTGCTAGCAGCTCACTGGTGCTGAAGCCAGTCGTGCAGCTCCATGGTGGAGCAGGAGGGTCCCACGGTGGAGCTCCATGCGGAGGGGCCTGTTGCATGACTGACTCTAGTTCCCAGCATAATTCTCCTGGGAAGAGTCCTAAAATAATTCTCCCATTATCAAAGTGACTGTCAATCAAATGAGATAGGGCCACCTAATTGGTCAGCTTTATTGCTTAATATAAATTTATCTGATGCCATAGTTGCCGTGAATACCAAATCTTAACTACAGAAACCAAAACCATTATTTGAACCAGGATGTAAATATGATTAATTCTGCTTCAAAGTTGACATTTTTAACATGGAGGTCAGTGGTTTTTGCTCTGTTTCAGAGCTAGCACCTAGTGGTCAGTGGAGGAACTGCAACAAAAGGTACTTCCTGGATGAGCTTCAACCTGGAAGTGGAATGGTTGGTGATTTGTAAGAAACCACAAGTAAAAGCCAAAGGCTTTACTGGACATCACTGCTAGCAGGCAGCATCCGTGTCCATGCGTCTACCATCTGGAGATCATTAAATAGGAACGCACAGAGGGAGCTGCTGCTGCCACAGCTCGACTCAGCAGCATGGCGGCTCGTAAAAGTCATTTCCGGGTTTACCTTGTGTGGAGAACCAGACGCCACGTTAATGTAACGTTTTTGGCTGTCTTGAGATGTCTCTATAATTAATTTAACTCTGCAATCGTCCGTCCTTATGATGCTTCCTGTTTTGTAAAGTTGCATTACAGAGGCACCACAATGAGCGGCAAACTGTAATCTGGCTTCTTTTTTTAAAACAAATTCTGGTTTTGGAGCACTGGCTTTCTCTTCACTGTTTGTCTTCTCAGCTCATGATCCAGACTTGTGAAGGTCCACAGTTTTCCATTCCCATCATGCAACGAGGCCCTTGTGTTTGAAGGTGCGTCTATCCGCAGGTGTGCCTCTTACTTAAATTAAAAAGTAAATATGTCAGAGTAGTTAACATTTGTGCAGATTTGAGCTCAGTTCAGTGACAGCTTTGGGATAAAAGCTGTCTCTGAGTCTGTTTGTTCTGGCATGTGTGGACCTGACGCACCTGCCAGAGGACAACAGGCTGAAGACATGGAAGCCAGGGTGGGTGGTGTCCTTCAAGATGATTCTGGCCCTGTTGAGACAGTGGGAGTTGTAGATGGTGGTCAAGGAAGGCAGAGAGCAGCCGATGAGCTTCTGTGCGGTATTTGCCACCCTCTGCAGTCTCCTGTCGACCTCCGTGCAGCTGGAGCACCACACTGTCACCGCGTAGGTCAGCAGGCTCTCGATGGTGGAACGGTAGAAGGTCACCAGCAGCTGTGTTTAGTTGCTCCTTCCTGAGCACCCTCAGGAGGTGCAGCCACCGCAGGGTCAGCAGCACTGGTGTTGACCAGCCAGGGGAGGTCTGCAGAGATGTGGACGCTGAGGATTTTGAAGGACTCAACGCACTGTACATGTTGACGGTCATGTACGGAGGGGCGGTCCAGGATGAGTTCCTTGGTCTTGGTGATGCTCAGTGCCACGTTGTTGGTTTGATGCTCACCAGGTCTCAGGAGCTCATCTCTGTAGGTGAAGGTGTTCCTCTAGTTGCTTGTACATTCTTGCCTAAGTAAGGAAGATGCATCATGTCTTTACATGCAGGAAACCGACGTCCTGGAAACGAAGGTGAGACTCGATGTTGCCTGGGATGTGTACGTTACGTCCACGAGTGGTTTCACCTTTTTCACTGCCTGCGGAGGTGGAAAATAGAGGAAAGTGGCAGTTTCACAAAATACGTACTCTTGAAATTGAGACCCTGTGTTTCAGAGATCCCAACCTGTAAAAATAAGGAATAACAACAGCAATAACACACGCATGGAGACCAGGACAGATGGAAATGCTCCACAAAGAAAAGCTCCTCGAGTGTTTGCAGCTTCCAGCTTGGCTGAGAAAGAGGGGAAAAGTCTACCTCATTATTCTGACATTTTACCCCAAAAATAAATAAATAAGCTGAGAACTCCTAACTGACCTAAACAGGAAATGTTGCAAACAATTTAGAGAAAATGTTTTTTTTTTTTTCCTGAGTGTAATCTTGTGGTTTCTGTTGAATGAGCTGTAGAATGTAGCCACAGTAAAAAAAAAAAAAAAAAAAAAAGGTCTTCTTTCCCAAAGTTCTCTGTGGGCTTCGCAAACAGCTGGCAAAATGAGGAGG
>JBAMYA010000008.1:17355443-17371922 GCA_037176975.1 Arrhamphus sclerolepis
TTGAATGACATACATTTGCCATAAACGGGCTAATAAACTCAAACTAAACCAGTGTATGTGGATACATACATTGGTTCTTAAGTATTTAAAACATTTGATCTATTAAATACATAAACCTGCCATTATGTATTTAAAAACACCTTAAGTCTTTTTGTTTTTTGTTTTTTTTTAATGGTAAATCTCTGCCATTCAGTAGTTGAAATCCATAAATCTTCAAATTAGACCCAAACATGTCGGGTGTTATAGGACCCCTTCAGAAACTTTCCTTGGAGGAGGGGTTATGTTATTCTAAACAGAATTGGCTCCTCTGCGATTCTCAAACATGATATATTTCTCTCATAAATAAGATGCTGCAGAGGATAATGAATATGTGCTGCTGCAGGATAATTTACACCCAACACTGAATCCACGTTAGTGCTTTTTATTGCCACACAAACTATTTTCATAGCACACCAAACAGCAATTATGTTCCTAAAAATGATGGCCTTTCCAATAATACTGCCAGTAAAGTATGAATTATCTCATACAAGAAGCAAAATTAGACACAGAATGCACAAAATTATTACTGAAATGCTCTGTGACCAAAGTCTGGTCTCTGCACGCAGAAACTGGTTCTGACTTCTTCTGTTTGCACTGTGGAGAAACCTTACATCTATAAATATCTGCATCTTGGGAAGTGCAACTGTCTGACTAATTTTACACAAATCTTTTTTCCAGAGCCTTTTAAAAGTGATTGCAGCCTGAATTACATGTTTTCTACAAGAGGAGGAGACTATAATCCAATGCAAGTATGTTTAAAAAGAAACACTCAAAAGAGCACTTCTTCCTCAGGCACATCTACCAGGAGGAAAATAGGCTATTATTCTGAAGGATGCCCATTGTGCAAACTGTGGACACACTCGTACAGTGTACGGTCGCCTCATTAAAGCTGCTCAGCAACATGTTACACCACGCAAGCTTCCATTGTATCCTTTTCAGCCGGAGTCACAGCTAATAGTCTTCTCTGCATTAGACGTTTGCCACCATGAGGGTTGTTAACACTGCACTAGCATCTTGCTAGTGTTGGCTGCAGGCTCATGGAACAAAACAGCCGATAAAGTTCACAGCTGAATAATTGATAGAGCGTTGGATGGGTCAGAGGGTGGTAGGGAGGAAGAGGAGGTAGAAGCGGAAGGCAAATGCCAGAGATGATCACTACACTTCCGACAGCCTGTGAGGGCTTGTTAGCAGCTGGATCTGAATAGCTCTCTGCTACATGGAGACATCCAGATAATGAGATTTGGGTAATGAACCAGGGTTATATAATACTCACATTCCATTGCCCTACTACAGAGAGTTTTTAATTTAGACTGGAGTAATAATGGTCTTCTTCTCAATCGATGCAATAAGTAATTTTCAAAAGGGAATGTAATTAGAGCACTAACACAGGAACTGCAAAAACAAGAGCATAAAATTGAGAATTGTAATCACCCCCATCATCCTTTTCCGAACTGCGTAGTCTGTTTTCAACGACATGGTAACAGGAGCAGCAGAGGAATGCAGGCATCCTGGTCTCCGTAAGCTTTTTTCAGCTCCTTAGGAAGGATATGCAAGACTACATCTGTCTGCTGCGCTGACAAAGAGCATAAAAGTTAGGAGGAGGAAGCTTAAATCATTTCCCTCCTTATGAGGAATGAAAGATTTCTAACAAATAAAGAGGATGAAATAACAAGGAATATTGACGAGAACACAACCAGAATATTGGGAATGCAGCATCGGATGCTTCACCAAGACCATAGATTTTATATCCTTTTTGACTTTTGGACTGTACAGGCAGGAAGAGACTGCAGACGGAGCAGGAAGAGTGAATTAGGAGGGACTGCAGTGCCTGTTAAAAGCAGATGGTGTAATCCAGGACATGTTGATGTGAAGAAGTGTTTCTGGATCCAGAGACTGCACCATTTGCTTTGTAGTGTTACTTCTCGTGACATCATCAGTCCAACTTTTATTATTTTTCTATTATTTTTCCCTGAATAATTTGTACTCCAGTGATATAATTTCCCTTTGTGGATTAATTCACAATTGAATCTAATTGTTAATGAGGCAGGAAATGAGGGCAGAGAGAGGGGAAGACATACAGCAAGAGCTTGCAGGCCGGGAGTCGAACCTGCAACTGTTGCCTCGGTACATCGGCTGCCTGCTCCAACCACTGTACCACCCAGCAGCCTTTTTAATTAACATTTAATTCCTTTTTCATTTATTTGGATGCTGAAGTGATCCTTGGAGCTGTTTTCAGATGCTAAATTCTCCTTGAAATGTTCGCTTCAAACAGACCTTGGTATTTAAACCTCAAAATGCAATTAGTTAGACTTCAGTGTGTACAGAGACAGAAGACTCAATACCCTCATAGAGCTGGGAGGCAAGGACGTTGCCTGGGAGCCAGTCTGGGAGACAGAGTTTGACCATACAGGTCCACCACACAGTCCAGATAAGATCTAGGCAGTGACTGTATAGTCAGATTTGAGTATAGTCAAAAATACAAACAGACTGAAACACCCCAAAACATTGATTTGGTTAATTAGATTCTCTCATACAGCGCTAACTGGTACCAATGACTTTCCTTCTTATGTTCAGATAACCGTTCCCCGTCAGTGATGACATCCCTCAGCTGATGTAAAAGTCTCATTTTATTATTTTTATTTTGTCCTGATATATAAAACCTGAGAAGATAAAGGAGCACTTCCACGTGATTCTGTTTATAGGTCACACAGTTGCGTGTCATAGTGTGTCAGAGGCGCTGACCGGGTCTGGGCTGCATGTGAACAGAGGGTCGGAGCAGCTTGTGCTCTGACTCCGGCCTCCCGCTCATCAGCACTAACTGGCCAAAAAAGCTGTCGCTGCTTCTCTCAGAAAGATGAAGGCCAATAAAATTGGCCATGATTGATGCGGCGTGCCACTTTTTTTTTTTGCTGATATCTCATATCATTTTCTGTAGTATTTTATAGAGCTGGTAGTGAAGGGGAGGCAGCCTTGGAATATGAATCACCAGAGGTGGTTACAGACTGGGGTGGCACGCTGCCCAAGTGGTGCCCTAGTAAACACGGAGTTATTGATTTATGTTCCCAACAGCACTGAGGCTTACATTTTTATTTACAGATGATTGTTTTAATGAAATTAAAAGAATGTAATTAAGTAAGGAGGGAAGACTGATCGTGAGCGTCGGTGCTTATCCTGCATCCGTTTGGCATTTAAGATTTAAAGTTTGTGTAAAACTCCTGACAACCTCATCAGGAGTCTTCGTTTGTCTGATAATAAAAGCCACATTAAAAGATGGAATTATCAGATCAAAGAAAAGCTGCAGATCTTAGCATCCTTTAACTACCAACTTTGGTTTGTAGTGGCAGCAGCCTAAGCAGGAGGCCCAGACCTCCCTCTCCCCAGCCACCTCCTCCAGCTCTTCTTTCCAAGCCAGCCAATAGAGGTGATCTCTCCAGCATGTCCTAGGTCTGCCTTGGCACCTCCTCCCAACTCATATGGCCAAAACACCTCCTCAAAGAGGCATCCAGGAGGTATCCTGACCAAAGGTGCAGTGTGTTTGTTTACAGTCCCAAAACAAACTTCCTTCAGGACAATGACGTTTATCCAATCACATCTTATCTTCGATGCCCAAACCACTTCAAGTGGCTCCGTTTCTTGGCCCTGGTTCATTCTTCTGCATGGAACCAATGGTGTCTCTGCGATGTCTCCATTGTATCTGGCGCTGTTGTTGCTAGGCTACTGTTGCTAAGCTACAGTGCTGTGTAGACGTGCTGATGTCTTTCATTTTGCGTTCCTACTGGTTGGTTAGCTCACTGAGATCGGCGGCAGGCCGTCGCATTTTGAGACGACTCCTCCAGACTTCTGACGCTGCTGATTTCTGTCGCAGACCTACATTGGTCGTTCATCTTTGCCCCGGACCCTGATGCGCACCTCATTCCAAATGTAACGATGTATCTCTTTCTCTGTGAACTGCAACAAATGTGATTGCTGTGCTTGGTAGCATTGTTGTTCTCCGTCTCCATATTTCCTGCTGCTGCATTTTCTTTGTTGTTTTCAGATTGGGTGGATAGTTAGACTGCTGGAGTGTTTGAGCTACATAAACAGGACGTAAACAGAAGTAATTCAGCGCTACAGTGCTGTGGAAAATAATCCACATCGCCACCTAGTGTTTGTTGGAGCAATTACAGAGCGACTCACATGCCAACAGACAAATATAGACACCCACAACACTGGTCCTGTACACAGGCTATGTGTGTAGTTGCTACATAGACGCATGACTCCAGCTTTAGAGGGCGGAGTCCAGACACCCTGCGGGAGAAACTCATTCAGTTGCATGTATTGATCATGGGCTTTTTGGCCTTGACCTACTGTTTATGACCACTGCACCAATCTACCTGTTGATCTTCAGCTCCACTCTTCCCTCACTCGTGAACAAGACCCCGAGATACTTCAAGCCCTCCACTTTACGCACTATCCCACACCGAAACCCATATAGGGCAATTCACCCTTTCCCAGTTGACAAGTTTGGTGTCTGTGAGAAGCTTCTGCTACAGGATTTCAGTCAAAATAGTAGCTGTAAACATGAAAATAACTTGAAATAGTAACTCTCTCTGCTGAAGGATTATCATTACCCTCATGAAAAGAGGATTATTTTGCAGCTTTTTTCCTGGTCAGACAGAGCCTGGAGGGGTGCTTCAGCTCAACGAATGGTCCCATTAAGCTGCGTTCAGGTGTGATGGTGGACCGTGTTTCCACTGCTTTAAAGTCAATTCCTCATTTCTCTTATCTTGATTTCACTCATTAGTGGTTTCTTTGCAGCTGTTTCACCGTTAATGACCTGATTTGCACCGTCTCCTTCAAATCTTGATGCCGACACGCGCATGTGCTGCTCCAACGCATTCTCACTCCCAACTCGTCATATACTGACGCTTCGGCCGTGCGCGTCACATGTTTGACGCATCGGAACCCCTTTTTCGTCATTTTTTGATGCGCACATCCAGCGTCGCATGTTGACGCATCGGGCATCCCCCACCCCAACCTTCCTCCTGCCTAACCCTCATCATATGTTCAACCCCAACCCTCCTCTTTTCCCTCCCCCTCTCACCCCCCCCCCCCACCCACCCCCACACACTCCCACCTGCCACCCCAACTTTCCTACTGCCTAACCCTCATCATATTCTTAACCGAACCCTCCTCTTTTTCCTACCCCTCCACCCCCCACTCCTCACCCCCAAAATTGATATTGACCAGGCTGACCTGTTGCTCTTCTCTTGAAGCTGGCAAACATGACTGCAGCGCTAAATCTGACGAAACAAATAATGTGAAACTGGTTTTCCTTAATTTACTCATTTCATTTGACATTCTACATAAATCTAGATGTTTTGCAGTTCTCATACCTTCAGTTTTCTTTTACAGGAAAAACAAGAGAGAAACTCTTAAATAAGTAATTCCAAGCTTTGACTGTTACTAAGGAGGTCATTTTTCACCATTTTCTCCATTTGGTTGAATAGTACAGTGCACTTGAATGCTCTGCTGCCTATCAATAATGGTTCATTATAAATATAGGCCATTAAATCGCTCCACAGAAGATTTATTTTCGTGGCCGTAGTGTAGCGGGGTAGACTCAGTTCTCCAACAGGCAGGTTGGATCAGTCTCCAGCCCCATCACATGCTGGACACAGAACCCCAGTCACTCATAACACCTGTTCCAAGTTTAGATAAATGGGGATGGTCAGGAAGGGCATCCAATATAAAATTTACAGCAAATAAATACATGGAGCACAATAATGTGCTGTAGCCACCTTCAAACAGAGATAGTATTACAAAGATACTTCAAAGTTACAAAGATAGAGATCCCCTCTTCGTTCTGCCTCCAGCTATGCATTCACATTGATCGATATTCCCTCCCCAGCGTGTACTTTCACAAAGCTCAACTCTGAAGACGGTATTTTCCCTCTACTTTGTGGTTCACAGTCAGTAAGAAGACCTTGATGTCTCTGGTCACTAAAGTTACAGCTTTCTTTCATCAACACTGAAAAAAACTGCGATGAGAAAACAAAGTTTCTACCTGGTTGTTCCTGTGGGGGTGCAAAGCAGTTTAGCAGGTTGCTGCTGGAGTTTGTGACATCACCACAGCTGGAGGAGGGAGCTTCAGTGGAGGGAGACGCCAGCCTGGCTGCAGCTGGCTGAGGCCCCTCCAGGTTGCTCCAGGTTGCTAAGCGCAGGTTGCTAAGCGCAGGAGCAGGGTTAGCTGAGTGTCTCGTGCCTCAAGCTACGTGACAAAGTTAGTGATGCAGCCTACCCAACCACAGTCATCTCATCTGACTTCTGTGGTTGAGAGCCCGGTGATATTTATTCATTATCACTATTTTTGCTGCATCTATAGCTTGCTTTTCAACGCGTATCTGAAAGCTGCTGACAGATGGCCCACTGGGCCGTCTCATCATCCCCGTGTCGGACTGATGTCAACTTCTGTGTGGAGTTTGCAGCTACCTGTTTTTGGCTACCTGCAAGGTCTGTTCACACAGCACTCACCTCGCCTTTATCCAGCTGTTGCTACCAGGTTCCATGTTTCTACCTCCATCCAGTTCACACAGCGGGGTGTCTACAAATAGTTTCTAAAACAAACAAACAAAAAAAGAATAGTTAATTTCTCTATTTAACAATTTACTTCTTAGACATATGCATTGATTTTGTAAGATATTATTGTATTTATTTTTAGTTTATATACTCTAATTTGGCTTTTCACACCCCGGTCTGTTTTTTCTCCCCACTATCATCAAGTACTCACTCAGAAATGTTGTTTTTCTATACAATAAGTCAAGGTTTTAACCTTCTATTTGTGCAGAAAACAGTTGTTGCAACCACAAATCAACCATTATTTGAAATCTATAAATTGTTTTTTTTTTCTCAAAAGAAGTCTCGTTTTTAATTTTTGGATGATGGATTGAGCTGTAATACAGTTTTAAGTAAAAGGTTTTTGTGGTTTTCTGATAGTATGTTATTACTGAATTTTCATTGAAATCCAAAAAAATCATATTTCTGATGCTTTTGTTATTTGTATTTTAAAAACAGTTGCAAACATATGATAATTTCTTTTTTCCCATCAATATAGCTGTTGTCCATGCACCAGAGTCTGGTTTTTCCTCCCCACTGTCTCCAAGTGCTTTCTCAGAGGGAAAATGTTAGGTTTCTCTTTACAACAACAGAAAGTCTCAACCTGACAAGGTGCCCTGAAATAACACACTTCAGTAATTCTTTACAGCAGTATTAAACAACCATAACAGGTTAAATAATGGCGTGTTGGACTTGTGGATACTGGGCTTAACCACATTTCCCACATTTTGCAATGTGAGTACCACAAATGCTAATTAAGATGAGAGGGGCAGATCATGACAAATGTTGATATCCTAAATCACTTGTATGAAATTAACAGTTTGTGAAACATTCATTTCAATCTAGAAATCATTTTATTCCAAAAGGGTTAGCCTATTTTTAATTACCAGTAGAAAGGCTGAGGTATAATCTGCTGTTTTGAAAAAGGCAAATTAATGTGTTTCTTTTTTCTGTGAGCCACAAGTTTATGCAAAATCATCCAGTTTTCAGTTCGAAAGCTCACTTTTCAACCACGTCTTTACAGTTTTGTTCACAGCAGTGGTTCAAAGGAGGTATAATCAGCCGTTCTACAAAACTCTTGGGTTTTGACACTGGTATTACATATTTGCAGATTTGCACAACTAACTTCTGAAGTAAAGCAAATGCGCTGAAGTAAAACTGATTGGAAAGCTGAATAATTCACTCATTCACATTGTAAAAAAATATTCTCTCTGGTACAGAACCTATTGAACCAATCACAGTGGGACGGGCTTTATGCAATGACTCATACAAGAGCGTCCAAGAGCCACTTTTGAAAACAACCAAAATATCAGCAGACTTGCTATTTAAAAAATAAAAAAACAAAACTGCTGCAAAATCGAACGACACCATCACTAACCACACTACAAACAATTACTAGTCTGGTTGTTGCTCTGCTTACATCACATGCTTCATTTCTCTGATTGGCGTCCATCGGTACTGCCCCCTGGACATTAAAAGGTGCGTTTCCATTGGCAGGGATCTGTGGTAAAACCGAGAACTGCAACAGGACACGCCTCATCCTTGGGTGTCGCATCTCTATTTACAGCGACGGGCCTGGTAGAATGTACTGATTTATCAAACTACCACTCCATCTGATGGCAGCAGTGCACCACTTATGCTGTGGCAACAGGAAAATAAATTAAAAAAAGAACACAACAGAAAAGACTAAGAAAAAAAGAACAAACTAGAATGACTAGAGGAACACTGAAGAAGCTGAAATGCTGTTTCCTGTTTGGCTCGACTTTAATGGTGAGGAAGGTGCTACTTCTTTGTTGTTTTCAAGTCGGATTGAACAACAGTTTTTCTGCAATGTCTCTAAACATGACTGATGCTGAACAGATTTACTTAGATTTACTTTATTTGCTCCGTTGCAATGTCTGAACTACAACAAGGAAGTAGACAAAAGGAAGATGAGCCCTGCAAGTTACACAAGAACCCGCACCGCCACCTAGCGGTTGTTGGTGCAATTACAGAGCAATGCAAACAGCAAGCATGAGCAGAAATACAAAGACAACATAGAGCATGTGTGTATCTGCAACACAGTCATTGATTTTCAAGTCTCAAGTCAGAAACTTCTAAATTCCAAGTCCTTTTAACAAAGGTGCAATTATATGTTAAATATTAAGCAGTAGCCTACACAACAGAGAGAGAAAGAGCTGGTTTGTGCTTTTTAGGTTGTGATGAGTGAAATTAACTGACTCATGCACAATTTATTTTATTTTATTTAAAATGAAACATGTTTAAATCTTTGGGTTTTGGGTATAAAATGTCACATATTTTCAAGTCAACAGGCTCAAGTCCAAGTCAAAGTCTTTTCACATGTTGTCAAGTCGACAGTCCTCAACTCGAGTCTAACTCGGCTCCAAGTCACGTGGAGTCCACACCTCTGCTATTTACTCTGATCAGGGTCTGTGATGTCACAATATCCTGTGTCTAAAACGTTTTCTGAATGGGAGATTTTCAGACCCTTGTGGTCCCAAACAAAAGAACAAGTTTTTAAGTTGGTGGTTTCTTCAGACACTGAGTCATAAACTTTCAAGTATTTTTTTTTTTAAAGAAACAAACTTCATAATGTCGCCTTTAATTGCAATGAAATCCTACTAGGTATTCAAGTAATTATTCTACACGGTATTTTGGGTTAAAATATTCTCATGAGAATCGGCTGTTTGATTGGTTAGGTCTTTAACCTCCCTGATGACGTCAGCATGTAGGCGCTGGGGTTGACTTATTGATCAGTGATTGATTATTGACGCGGTGGCAGTTGTGTCAGGCAGCGGAGGGACTCGTGGGTGTATGTTTTAACTTAAAGTCAGTCATTAGAGAGCGAACCCCCGCGGCTCACCCGCCCTCCCCTCTCTGAGCTCGCGCTGGCTCCCTCTCCTCTCCTGACTCCCCCTCTCTCGCGCTCAGACAGCTCGTGCTGCAGTGGATCAGTCGCAGAGCTCTGGCGCTCTGGCGCGCCTGCCTTTCCGCGGCAATAAAAAAGAAAGAAAAAAAAAACAGAGAGAAAATCGTGTCCTCTGCTGGAGTACGGTCGAGCTGAAACGGGAGAAAAATGCCGCCGCTTCGGCTGTGCGGACGCTCTCCGGCTGCCTTTTCCCAGATCTCCCTCATCTGACCCGGCCGACGTCCTCCAGCGTCCTTCTCCGCGTAAAATACGTCCGTGTCGGCTTTTGATGAATGCTTGCTTTTAGTTTCATCGCGCAAAAATGACGAGCGGGTTCGTTTTGTTTCGTTTGAAACTTGAATGTGAGCCGTTTTTATGACTTTGTCCTGAAAATATGAGGCATGCCTTGTTGAATTCACGCATCCCGCCGGATCTTTCTGAATTGATGCTTAATAAATGCCTGCTATTAAAGAAAAAAAGTAGACAGGTGGATCTAATAAAAGCGCAGTAAACACCCAGACGCCGTCCCGTTGCGGACACGTGTTGAGTTCACTTCAAACAGAGTTGTCTTAAAGCGCTGTGACATTTGCGGGCTCACCTGGCGCACCTGAGAACATGCCGCTGACGCGCAGATGTCCGCCGCGCGTGAGCCGCGCCGCCCGCGGGCAGGGCAGCTTCCTCCGGGCATCTCTGATCGTCCTTCTCCTCCTCCTCTGGCCACGGCCGTCCGCAGGAAAGAAGAAGCTGTACATCGGAGCGCTGTTCCCCATGAGCGGCGGCTGGCCGGGCGGCCAGGCGTGCATGCCCTCCGCTCAGATGGCCCTGGACCTGGTGAACAACAGGAGCGACATCCTGCCGGACTACGAGCTGGAGCTGATCCACTACGACAGCATGGTGAGTGCATGTGGAGGAGAGTCAGAGGAGGTGCGCTCTTAAGTGATGTGTGCTGTCAGTGAGGGATGCTTGATCAGCAGCAGCTGACTCCCGCTTCACTTCTATGCTCTAGCAAATGTGCTGCTTCTTTTTTGCAATCAAACACAGTTTACGCATTTCATCTGGAGCTTTTTATTTTTATTTTACTTTTTTATTTCCTCACAGTTTTTCCCAGGAGTTCTTGGGAATAACAAAAAAACAAGAAGCTGGACTCAAGGGCACTTCTAGCTTTTTGATGGTCCTGTTTGGGGGCCCCTGTCCTGTAAAATAAGTGCCGTTGGGACCTGAAACCATTTTCAAATGATCCATGACGATGCATTGGTCTGATTATAGATTAGATTTGTGAATCTGAAGTTCAAATTTAAGTTCAACTTGCAAAATAACTACAATATTTAGAGAAACTCTACGATATATAACATAAAATTTCAAAAAAAAATTTTTAAGTTTATAAAGATAAAGAATTTCTGTCTTTTTAAACTTGTTAATTTACCAGCAAAAACATGTCAATTTCTGTATTTATAAACCTGCTAATTTGACAGTGAAAACTCAGAAAATGTGACTATGAACTCTCAATTTTGTGAAAAAAGTCTGAAATTCAGATTTTTAAACCAGCTAGCTAACGTAAATTGCGCTGAGATTAGGTTAGCTCAAACAACAGATTAGAGGTGTTTAAGGAAAAAATAATTGTGTTGTGGGAAAGCTTGTAATGTTCAATAAAAAAAAAAAAACTCTTGGGTTTCTAATAATAAAATAAATAATAAACTCACAAATTTTCAAAAAAAGAAAAGAACTTTAAAAAGTTTTAAAAATTATGCAAGAACATTTCAGAAATCGAGATTTAATAAACTCACAAATTTACAATAAATGAACTCAAAATTTAGGATTTTTCTCTCCCAAACTTCAAATTTTTTAAGAGAAAAGTCAGATTTTCTTAATTTATAAATGTGTGAATTTTAAGGAAATCTTTCAGACTTGAATTCAGAATTTGGTCATGTATAAATCAGCAAAACCCTGAAAAACCATTTAGATTCCAACGCAGACCTGATTCACTTATTTCCTGCACACAGGGACATAAATTCTGCCCCCTAGTGGCTGTGGGAGCTCTATGTATCTGCACAGTTGACTTCCAGGAAGAAATAACTCTGGCAGAGTCGTTGGGATCTACAGACTTTTCCCAGCTTTCAGATCTTAAATAAGGACTTTCATCAAATGCCACCCCTCTGGAAAGTCCTCACTGTGCCCCCAAACTGAGCCGTCCTGATACATATGGCGCTGCATTCTGGTAAATGAGCAAACACACCTCCTGCTTGTTGCTCATCAATCATTAATCATGCTGATATTTTAAAATGTCAGCATTATCAGCCAGCAGAAATCTAATATTCCCACCCCCAGCTGGTTTCATTACCCCCCCATCAAACTCCCTTCAGACTTTTTAAATCAAAACACACACATGTGGCTCTCATTGTTGTGTCTTAGTTGTTATTCCGAAAGTTTCTCCCCATAAAAATGCTTTTTCCTCACCAGCTGAATGAGTGCAGACACATAACTGCTACGAGCTTTATTCTGATTGGTGTACGCAGCTCTGCATTGGAATCCTGTTAAACAGAATAGCAGGGAGAGAAAGTGTAAGTGTGTGCATGTGTGTGTGTGTGTGTGTGTGTGTCAGGGAGGGGGGGGTGAGTTGGCATGGCAACACAGCTACTCTTGGAGCACACCACAGAAACAAACAAGGCGTCAGCTCTGTGAAAATATGTGTGCAGATTCATCCAGGAGACGTATGCGAAGCTCACAGAGCAGCCTCCTGTTACACCTCGTTCTCTGCAATCCAGCGCTAAACAGATGAAAAACGTGTGCGCGTGCTCTTCCACTGATTACAAGTGTAGTGAGGCGGGCGGCGTTTGATGAAGCTGCCACAAAAATAAAGAAAAGGCAGTGAGTGGATTTTAAAGGGATTGGAGAACATCAGTCCAGATGACGGTGTACACGCAGGCTCTCTGGTAATAACAGCGTCTCAGTGATGCTGCTTCATTCCCCGAGTTTAGTCAAGCCGGGACATTTATTATGCCTGTTTTTATTTCGGGGGGGGGGTGTCTTTTTTTTTTTTTCTTTTTCATTCCCTTCATTTGATTGGAAACGCTTTTCACCTGGCTGGAATAGTAACAAGGACCCGCTGAGAGGCAGGAAACTAATTACAGGAAAGGAGATTAATAAGCTCCAATATTTACGTCCCGCTTCACATCCTTGTTTGGTCAGAGAGCAGATCTCCACCCTGCCAGCACATCTCTGTGTTTAACTGAGAGATTTGGATCAACGCTGCTTCACAAGTGTAATTATGCAGCAAAGTGTCTTGACCTGAATTTCTCACCACGAGGAACTTTCAGTGCACCTTCGAGAGCCTGACTCAAAGACGCGCATTGAGGTTTTTACTTGTTTCTTTTTCTTTCCTTTTTTTTTTTTGGCCAACAGGAGAAAGAAAACACACCCACGCAACAGCATTTTATGACTATTAGGGTTTTGGAGTGTGGAGCTTGTTCAACTTCATGCAGTATTCATGAAGCTCGACACTTAATCCTTGCCTGTCCTCTTAAATGGATGCAGATACCCCTGTGGTAGCAGAGCAACTGGCTTCTACGGCTATTCTGGTGACAGCATCAGACTATTTACAGCCTTTTGTGATGTAGCTACACACACACACACACACACACAGACGGACGCACGCACATACAGTATGTGCCGACACACTGCACACGCGCCACACAGGGCCGTTGCCATGGATATATCAAAGCGGAGACTGCAAACTTTGATCAATTATTAACAGTGACGAGTGAGACAGTGCAGACGGAGAAATGGTGGAACAAGGTGCCTCCATCACTTCCGCCTTTTATTTTAATTGGCAGCTGTGACGCAGATTCGCTTCGTGTGGCACAAGCGGTATTCATTACCGGGGCCCGCGCGTGCCCACTGGCGTGCACGCATGAAGTGTGGTTGCCAGAATCAATTATGAGGAAATTAAGAGATGTAGCCATGCATGCTTTGAGAGTGGATACATAGGCTGTCCCCCAGGTACTTATCATATCCTCCATTCACGCCCTTTTTACACTTTTTCATCGTGAGTGTCATGCGAAAGCATGATGAAAAGCCAGTGTCCTCTCCCATTCCTCCCAGTTCAGGGACGCTCTGGCGTCCTTCCGTCTACCGGCTGGTCTTGACTTATTGGCTGGGTTACACAGGCATGTTAACACAACACTGATATTAACCGGCGGGAATATCAGGACCAAGGACAGCGCTGCTGCATAAGTGTGTGTGTTTGTGTGTGTACTTTTATGGCTGTGTAAGCACACTCCTGCATTTAACTGCATGTGTGAGACAGTAAATATGTGTGTGAGTGTGTGTGTGTGTGTGAGACAGTAAATGTGTGTGTGAGTGTGTGTGTGTGTGACTACGAATGGTGTCGGGGGCTGTCAGCGCAGGCGTCCTCGTCAGCCGAGGTGGGCTTGAAATGAAAGTGGAAATGGTGATGACCCCTGAGAGCTGTAGAAGAGCGACCTCCAAGAATAGCAGAGATTCCCGAGCCTTTATTGCGTACCTGCCAGCGCCCCTGTTTTTTCTTTCATATGGGAGACGAGCTGCCTCACCTACGCCTGCACAGTGTTCCCAATTTGTTACCACAGGCTTCATTGGCAGAAATACTGAACGGTCTCATGCTGATTTGCAGTTTTATGCAAGAATGGGTCTCTTAATGATATACCTTTACAGCCTGTTAACTGTCTCGTACACGTCCACGGTGAACCAGTAAACATTCCTTCTTGAAAGCAGTGACTGAAGACCTCCACTCTTTCTCATCTTCTTGCTCTTACATTGACAGTGAAGGGTTTTAAAGGCTGAATTAAACTTTAGCAGCCACTTTTATAATCTTGCAGGTGTTATGTATTGAATATGTAGATATATTAGGGCCTTTCAAGCTTCATGTCTACTTAAAGGAGATCACAGGTACAGAAAGAGGAGTTGTAGAAGCCAAGAAATGAAGAGAGAAAAAAAAAGGTTACATTATAGTATTAATGTCTTAGGCTTTCTTATGCTGGAGTATGATTTGCTTTGAAATGATGATCCAAGATTTCATGAAGGTGGGTTTTTCCTCTCAGGAGAAAATATTCTCATGCTTTTTAAAGACATGTCTGCAGAAGGCAGCTGAGGAAAATATTTCGAGCAATTTCCCCAAATCTCTTAAAATGAAATGTTTTGGCAGAATTACAGGAGAACAAAGGTTTTACTTTACATTACAACAACTGATTCCTAAAATAAAAAGCATTCTTTCAAGAAAATTTGTCTTATTTTTTTCTCTAAATATAAAAAGAATCCAGTCAAGCATTTTTTGCTTTAGTCTTCTTTTAAAAGAATATATCTATTTTTAAGAATTCTAGCCAAGTAATTTTTTCTTGCACTATTGACAGATTTTTTTAGTTTTTTTTTTGCCAATATAAAACAATTTGGATAGATTTAGGAATATTAGTTGTATTTCTAGAAGGGCTGTTTTTGCAGTGTGGTAATTGTAAAATGACTTGGGTCCATGAGCAATAATAAATTGATTAAAGAGTATTTCTTTTTCTCCAAGATATAAACTCTAAATGGATTTTATTTTATTTTATTTAAGTACCTTCAAAAACATGTTGAGTGTTTTTTTTTCTTTTGCTTTACCTTGCTTTGCTTTTGGAATACTAATTTTGTCCACTAAAAGGGTGAAGTGCATGACTCACCTTGCCTGGCGGACCTCAGAGGGCAGTTAGCGCTCCCAGGAAACCACAGCCCCATGCTTTATATTCGCTGCTCTCTTCCACGAATTTCTTGTTCCAGTTGTTGAATTTCTGTCAGCATGTCCTGGTCCTGGTCATCAGCCACCTCCTCTGCATGGATGATGTCATGCCAGGTGATGAGACATCAACTCACAGATGCACCTCAACAGGATGTACAGCAGCAGTGTTGGAACTGCTCATTGGAGCTAGATAAATGTGCCTGAATGGTATCAAATAGAAGCTGAGATAGCAGATACTCAGATCAACTTCCAACAGCTACAAAAAGCTCCTGGAGATGGAGGGAAGGTTTCCCTCAAAGTTCAGTACCCTGAGACGAAGTTGAAGGAGAGACACTGGGGAGTTACACACACACAAAATCTTCATACTAGATGAAACAACAAAGAAGGAACAGTGATGAACCAATAAATGCAAGTTTCAGGCGACTAAAACCACAGCAGCAGATTATTATGGATCCAAACAGTGGTTGATAACCACATGTCCTACCAGAGTCTGGAAAAGCCTGGTCTCAAAGACGAGTAGAGAGAGAAGACATCACCATCACATCATCAGACTCCACATGTGTAGACCACCCAAAGGTGCATCTGAGACAATCCAGCACAGAACAGCTGGGTTTAAGATGCAGTCATACATGGAATGCCAAATATCTGGAATGGTTTAGAGAAATCTGTCACGTATGGGTCGGAAGTCCCAAAGTCAAGATGGGAGATAACTCTAAGAGTGGTGGAGAGTGAAAGAGCAAAGATCCTGTGGGACTTCCAAATCGAGATGGATAAACTGGAGGCGGCTAACCTTGTGGTCCACAACTCTCCAGGTTTGGAATGATGAGTTACCTCAGGTGGAGGTGAAGTATCTCAAGGTCTTCTTTACAAGTGGAAGAAGAATGTACCAGGTGGTTGACAGGTGGATCAGTGCAGCGTTTTCAGTGCTGTGGACTCTGCATGGACCTGCTGTGGTGAAGAGAGAGCTAAACCAAAAGGGAAGGCTCTTTCCAAATTGGTTTACCACCGACTATTTTACCAACCTCACCAAGAGTCCGAACTGTGGGTCCTGAGTCGCAGATGCAAGCGGCCAAAATACATTTCCTGCCCAGAGATGCTGAGCTTTCCCTTAGAGTACAGGTGTCAAACTGATCTGTGAAAGGGCCGGTGTGGCTGCAGGTTTTTGTTCCAACCATGCAGCAGCACAACTGACTTG
>JBAMYA010000008.1:17372022-17417057 GCA_037176975.1 Arrhamphus sclerolepis
ACAAGTCAGCTGTGCTGCTGCATGGTTGGAACAAAAACCTGCAGCCACACCGGCCCTTTCACGGATCAGTTTGACACTCCTGCCTTAGAGGTATGGTCTCTAGTCAGGGTTACAGCTTCCAGATAGGTCCACTGCTTCTCCACATCAAGACAAGCCAGCTTAGGTGGTTTGCTGGCATCTGGTTATTATGCCTCGGGGCAGACACAAGACACACTGGAGAGATTATAGTCTGGTTTCCATTTGCAGGGGTCTGAGGTGAAACCTTATTCACAGGAATGACCTCCGTCTGGGTTCTTCCAACTGTTTGGACACTTTGCATCTGTGTTAGTCTCTATAGACTTTGAATGAGGTGACATCATCTGTTGCCAAAATGAATTGTGGGTTTCCTTCTCTCAAAGGTGGAGGTTGCATTCAGGCAGCTAGAGCCTAGCCAAGCAAATCATACATGGGGGCGGGTCTATAGAGGCTTGTATCCATCCATGATTGGAATTCACATTTCAGGAATATGGAGGAAAAATTCATAACCGTGGTGTTCAGTCGTCCTATTTTTATGATCAACGTTTGTGTCACATCGAGGCAGTAGTCTCAGAAATAAAGCTTGGAAGGAAGTGTCAGAGATGGTGGCTGAACCTGGTAGGACTGCGTTTTGTGTGTCTGTGGACAGCAGAGATGTGTCTCCATGCTTTTAAATGTAGCTAACGCTACATTGGGCCAATGTAGTGAATCAGAAGAGCTGACTCCTTTCACACGAGAGCCGGCTTGCCTCTCCTTTCCTTTCATTCAGGCTGGCTACTCTTCCATAGAACATCGTTACTAGCACTTAGCTGGTCAACATAACAAATACTACTCTTCAAGAGTTGAGGAGAGTCAATAGTTTTTTTTTTGTTTTTTTTTCTGGTCATGACCACACAATCAACCCGATCCACCAGACACCTCCTCCATCATGAGTTGTTGTGACGGACCCAGTAGGATCCACTGACATAGCAAACTAACACATCATAACACTTGGTAGCATTAGAGCACCACTTTTAAGGTTTGCCAACCACCAGTGAAGCAAAAGAAGAAGAACTGTGACAGTAAAAACAAAGAAGAGGAGCAAAACAAAAGGGCAAACTCCACATGGTGCTTACTTCCACTGATGGTGGTAATGATGAACGCCCTCCACCCACCCCTCACCCCAAGTCTTGGGCTTCTTTCAGGCTCTAAAAGGTTCCAGAGGATTCTCCTTGTGGGGATGTTCTTGGACTTGTGCTGATGGCTGAAGCCCAGTAAACTATGCCGAACCCTCCCCCACTGGACCCCAGCCTTAGAGCTGGAGGAGCAGCAGGTCTCGGCCTCTCTGATCCAGCTGCTGAATCCAGATTAGCAGAAGTTCATGGATGGATGGATGGATGGATGGTGAACTTTCCAACTCTGAGTGCTCTCTACAACATTAGAACATTGGCTGGTGCTGACGTAACCTCTTCTGACAGAATGAGTATCACAGAAACAAATGGTGAAAAATAAAAAAGGCTGTAAAATATTGTTTTTCACCTTTTTGACCACATATGAGAGAACTGTAGCTCGCCCCTCCACCACCACAGCTCTGAATGCTGTGCTCACAAAGCTCTGAGGTTGTGGTTTTTTTTCACATCTTGCTGCAAAGTGTTAAAATTTTGTTAGGTATTATAGCAAAATGAAAGCATTAGTGTAGTTCTGTATGTTTTTTAAAAAAAACATGGACATTATTATTATTATTACTTTACAGGATGATTGAGTCATTTAAAAGCTTTCTGAAGGATGTTTGCACACTGGTGATTTGGTTTACCACCCAGTAAAAGAGTTACCCTGACTAATGTGTGTCATTATATGTTCCCAGCAAATATTCAGCTGTAATTATCCTCATTCAGAATTGACGTTCTGCAGCCAAGCATGCTCCTCTGACCTCGTTTATCTACCCTAAAGTCAAGGCTGCAAAACTGGCATGACTTTAGACATGAAGGGATAAAGGCTGTTTGTCGTGGTTTGGAAATTTTAATAACCTCTACAAGATCAGAAGCTCCACTTCTTGATTAAATACTAATTTCTATGCATTATAAGCAGCGAGCAATTTGGAAACTTGATTAAAACAAGCTGCTATTAAAACCTGTAATGTGCTCTGGTAATGTTAGATTGATTAAATAATTTAAAGATAATTGGTGCGGGCGGTGAATTACTGCTCATCAGAAATTAACAGCAGAAAACTAACAAGCTTCCCGTCATCATGCAGCCGACCCTCAGCCATGCTGATGGAGAGCAAAAACCTTTCTGGAACAACAGAGTTTGGAAAGCCCTGCGCACCCGTCTGCATGTGAAGATAATACAGCGCTCGTGAGACAGGAAGCCGTGCCGTAAGCTGAGGATGGCCGGCAGGCTCGCATCCAGCTGATTTCACTCAAAAGCATAAGAAAAGGGCGCGATCAGCTGGAGTGCTAACTGACTGGCTGAGGAGGAAACCTACAGCCCCCTCAGCACTGATTTGACTGGAACATTGTGAGGCTGCTTACCCAGTTATATTACCGCTGCTATCCTGGTGATTAAAGACGGCTCACACAGTGATTAAAGATCGAGTCTGTGAGAAATTTCACACTCGCTCGCTCACTACAAAATTAATCTGTTAAATAATCCAAGTCAGGGCGATGTTTTCATGACTAATAAAGCAGAAGACGTCTTCCTGCCACTTGTTTTGGTGATTAAGGCTAAATAGCAAAGCCAAATGCAGAGATGCTTTAACTCCAACCCAAAATATTTACATTCAAATCCTCATTTCCTGTTGGCCTCAGAAGCAGCTTTAGCCCTCTAAGCTTTGTCGTTTTACGTGCTTAACTCACAACAGCAATGATCAGAGAGCTGCAAATATGGAGATTTATTTGACTTAAAAAAACGAAACAAAACACATGTCATTATGCACAAATTACATACTTATAGCATCTAAAGGAACTTTCTTCCATGTTGCATCTTGGTTTGAAATTCATTTGATTACTTTTGGAGTTCAGATTCTGACACCAGCACAGGAAGTACGGATTCTGACAGAAATAAGGGTATCAGGATCTGCAAGTATTTAAATCAGGGGTGTCAACTCAAAAACTCTATTTCATCCTAAGCGACATCATCACCATGGTTACCATTAAAGGGCTGGTTATGCTTTTTTTCTCAGCCAGCTGTGTTGTCAGGTTTCTTGCGAGTTCTTGGACTCTGTTATATTTAAACAAACCAATATATAAAAATAAAGTGTATTTTTCCCATCAAATCTCAGATTTGACAAGATTTTCTACTTTTTTCATAAAATTAAGGCATTTTGTACTAATATCACAAATGTTTCCTGTACAATAGCTAATAAAATAAATAAATAAATAAAACAACAAATTTTGTTTTAAAATGGAAAATTTCTCAAAACCAACATATTTTTCCTCATAAAAAAGTGCGTTTTTACCATCAAATCTCAGATTTAACAAAATTTTCTACTTTTTTCATAAAATTAAGGCTTTCTAAATAATATCACAAATCTTTTCTGTACAATAGCTAGTAAAAATACTTATTTTTGAAAAATAAATTTTTTTTTTTTTAATGAAAGATTTCTCAAAATCAACATCTTTTTCCTCATAAAAAGCAGAATTTTCGTCATTTCACAAAAATCACAACCTTTATCAAAACTACCACTATTTTTTGCAATTTGTTTGTTGTGCTCTTACAGCAGCTTTTTTGTTCTTGACTTTTAAATTTCTGCTCTCCATTTGTGTAATTAAGTGCATGAATACAGAATCTGTTTATTGGAACTCTCCCTTTTTGAATGAAATGTACTTCCATAGAATTTACTTCCATATGAATAAATAAACAAACAAACTTCCACAGATAACCACATGAAGTGTGTGAAGTGTTGGCTGTTCCATATGAGTGTTTTAACTGAACCATCCAGATGTTGTTGTGTTCATCCAGAAGATTAGTTCAGATTGGATTTGAGAATCTGTGAACTAAAACCCAAAATCTGCAAATAAATCAAAATCTGTTACCGAAAGTTCAATCAATTTACCCGGTTACAGTTTAAATTTTTTCGCTGGTTTTGCTTTTTCTTTCTGTGATTGTAATTCTAAAATGAATGTCAAATCAGTGCCACGTTAATCAACTGCGGAGGAGGCGGGACATAGCTGAGAGCTTGTAGCTCATTGGCTGCTGAATAAGCTGATAATCTTAGTCCAGCACATCATCTTTTTCAGCTGTTATTATCTTATTGTCTTCATATTCTGAAACGTCTCCATCAAGGGTCATGATTCACACTTTTGCATTCAGGTTCCCTCAAAGGATGATCATTTCTCCTTCTCTGACGCTGGGAGGGACTGTCTGCTGAGGACTGGTCCCATTATGAGTGCTTTTGGACAGGGAAGGACAGGGAAGGACTCACAGCAGCCCCCCAGTAACACCTGAAAAAGTCACTAGATTTGACGCTTGTTGCTTTTTGTAAAAAGAGTCTCTAAAGGGGTCTGAATATAGAGATAAACTGACAGAGTTAACAACGCAGAAGTTTGGTGCTCTGAAGTCGAAATATAACGTGCTGAGTCATTGAGCAGCCAATCAGCTGCTAGATCTCAGCTATGCCCCGCCTCCCCTGCTGTTGATTGATGTGGTGCTGATTTGATGCTTAAAAAATGGAGATGCTTTTTACAACTAATAGAAGAAAAGAAAAATAACTGAGAAAGATGACTGAACACTCGTTTGCAGATTTTGATTTCCTGGATGCAGATTCTGGGTTTTGGCTCTCAAATTTTGGGTTTGGTTCTTCATACACTCGGCTCTGAAACAACATCATAGAAGTGTTGACTGGGACTCAGACTGGTCTATGTCAGAGCCTGAGCGGTTAAAAAATCAGCTCTATCTTGACTTTCACAGTCACAAAAGAAAAAGAGATCAACTCTCATCACAATCTAATTGCTGTCGTTCCTTGGAAATATTAGGCTTTCTCCTGAACGGCAAACAGTCGTCATAATCATACCGATTAGTAGATGTAAAAACTTAATAAGCAGCAGTAAAGTAGACTCGTTTGCTACTTTATATGTGTCCTCCTTTTAAGGAGACACATATAAATGATCATGGCTGCTTCTTGCCTCTTCACACCAATTTCATTACGGCACAAATAGCTTCAAAACGTCCTCCATGAAGATATTGATTGCTTTGACACCAGCGGGGAAATATTTCGCCCCCAGTTTTCAGATGTGTAGAGTGTGCACGTTTTAAAAAGAAACGTCTGTGTGGCCCAGTTACACAGGGTTAGAAGTCTCATTTTATTCTTTAAACAGGACCAAAATGATAAAGACATTAACACGAGCAGCCCAGCAGTCAGAAGTGCTTTTATGGAACTCAGATTCAATTATCTAATTGCATGTCAACGTCTTGACTTTTTCATCAATGAAGTGACGCCACTGTAATTCCAGCCAATCTATAGTTAATGGAAAACACATCACTGACTGTGCGGCTCGTCAGTTGCACACATTCCTGGTCTTGACTGGTGATTACCACTTCAGAGGAATCAGCGAGCGGCCTCAAAGGGGGCACTGAGGCGTTCAGACAAAAACCTCAATCCAGAGCTCCAATGTTGGCCGCCACTGGCCGTGACGCGGTCGCCTGTGACACTCATCTGTGGTGTGTTTTTTAACATGAGTGTGTATGTTTGTGTTTGCGGTGCACGCTGAATCATCAGATGTGTCGGGCCCGTTTATCTGCAGGGTGACGGAGTGCTGATGGATCATCCAGCCTTCCGCTGGCCTCGCCGACATGCTGTGAATGGCATTATTAGAGGCTGAGATGTGTATGTGTGAAATGTCATCGGGATTACTTTTTCTCGTTTTCCTGTTTTCTGGGTCTTGATCGGAACGAGGTGTGCACAAGATGCAGGATTTTCTTTTCCTTCCACATTTACTCATCCGCTTTGCTGATCCCGTCTCCTCTGCCATTTTCATTTATTTTATCTTGACCTGTTTTTTTTCTTTTCCACTCACTTGTCCTTGGTCTCCTCCTCCTTGTCGTTTCTGACCTTTCTGCTTCTTCTTCCCTCCACTTTATTTATCCTTCGTTCTCTGTCTCAGTTGATTTGCTTGTTCTTTTTCTCCCGCCCTCCTCCTCTCACATCTGTCTCCCTCAGTCCTGTCTTCTCCATTCTTCTCCACCTTCATCTGTGTCTCATCTAAATGAATTTCTCCTCCCCTCCATTAAACGCTCTGCCGTTTTGTCCTTGCAGTGTGACCCGGGAGAAGCCACCAAGCTGCTGTATGACCTTCTGTACACCGAGCCCATCAAGATCGTCCTGATGCCCGGCTGCAGTGGCGTCTCCACGCTGGTGGCGGAAGCTGCTCGCATGTGGAACCTCATCGTGGTGGGTGAACACGAGCAGACACGTTCAGGAGGTTTCAGATGGCTACAGATACAGTACGCACTGCTTCTGAGACCTTCATGAGAGCAGCCTCCCCTTCTGGGTGAAAACAACCCATCAACTGTGACTGGTGGAGAATCCAGCTGGTCCTTACTAAAGGTGTTCAGTAAGACTGCAGATTGCTTTGCAGCTATTAGATGCCTCAGTCATGTCATCTGCCAGGCAAAAGTAGTATCATATCCCAACAACAAACATTGTCCTTTCAATGGAGCATCATATTTAGCTACTTAAACATTTAACATCAGAACCTCAGATGTTCTGATCAATCAGCGTTTATTTATATAAGACCTTCCAATAACCAGCTGGAGAGCTTTCTGTCAAAGGGCAAAAAGAACAGTAAAAGAAAAAGAACAAAAAAAGAAAAATCACAAATAAAATCAGCTTCAAAACATAAGACCTTAACTTATAAACATAAAAGCAGAGAAATAAAAAGTGAAAACACTGAAATTCTTAGAGATAACTGATATTATTATTAAGTTATTACTATATTATTATTATTATTATTATGTTATTCTAAATTACGTCTTGATTTAAAAGTTCCCAAGTCTGTGATGGCACCCATGTCAGGAGGAAAAACATTCCACAACTTGGGACCAGCTTCAGAGCTTGTGACCTCGAAGACCGTAAAGCCCTCGTATGGTGGGAACAGGTTAGCAGCTCAGAAAGACGGGGGGAGCAAGCCATGTACGTCCTTAAAACTAACATTAAAACTAAAACTGTAAAGTCAGTTCAGTATTTGACTGGTAGCCAGTGGAGTGACTGAAGTACTGGGGTAATATGTTCATGTCTGCAATGTCAGGGAGCACGTTTTGTTGCAGTTCCTCCACTGACCACCAGGTACTGGCTCCAAAACAGAGCAAGTCTCCAGTGACCCCCACGTTAAAAGTGAGAATTCAGTCAGAATTAAAATACAAAAATCAGTTTTGGTCTCTATAGTTAGTTTTTACATCCATGACAGCTGTAACGCGTGGGACAGTTTTTTGTACCGCATCAGATAAATTTATATTAAGCAATGAAGCGGACGTCATTCAACGTGTTTGACTGACAGCTAGCCATTTGCTCTGTTGTTGGCTTTGACAGTTTTGTCCCGCCTTTTTGCAACATGGCGCCACACAGTTTGAGGAAAAAAAGGGCTTTATCAGCTCTCTGTAGAAATGTATGAGTCACATGACTGGATAGTATGTCCAGTATTTACAGTCAGTGGTTCATGCCAACATAGAGAGCGGTGAAATAATCCAGCCTGGAGCTGATAAAAGCACGGATAGCTTTTTCTAGGTCAGTGCAGCTCAGGGAAGGTTTCACCTCGGCATGGAGGCACAGCTGGTAACAACTAGTTTTACCTGCAGATTCAATTTGCTTCCCAAATGTAAAATCACTGTCAAGTAAAACTCCCAAGTCCTTCACAAAATATTTACACTGAGAGGACAAAGCCGCACAACCTGAAAGCATCAGATTTTCCTGCGGTTCCCAATGTAATACTTCTGTTTTCTCCTCGTTAAAGTGCAGAAAGTCACCACAAACCAGTTTCCCATTTTTATCTTCTCTTCTAATTGTCTTAAGCCATACATTTGATTCAGTTCATCTCAGCACCCTTGATGGTTCACATGCGTGGACAAACAAGCACACACGCCGACGCTCGCTCTTCAGACTGATTTATGCCTCTGCGCCGCAGCCTGATGCTGTAATCTACGGCAGGCCCTGATGTTCACCTCTCTGCAGATGTGTTGAGTCGACACGGAGCACAAGAAACATCATTGGGACTTGGTAGATTCATTTCCTGCAGCTGCTTCTTCTGTTTTGTTTCAGAGTCCCAGCATGCTCAGCTTTCACCAGCGCCCACACATGTCATCGAAAGGCACTTGATAAGGAAACGTGTTCATTTGATCCAATTAAATGCAGTCCAGTTATAATCCAGTTAAATTCCAGTTATATGCAGCTAGTGGTAAATATCTATTGCATTCCACTTCAAACTCATAAAACGAGTTGTAAATTGTAAAAACAGCACCCCAGCCAGCCGTGACTGTAAGCTTTTTCAAAAAAGGAACATTTTGAGTCTTATCTTAAAGGTGGTGACGGTGTCTGCATCCCAAACCCAAACTGGGAGCTGGTTCCTTCCACTCTACTTTTGGAAATTCAAGGAACCACAAGTAACCCTACAGTCTAAGAACAATAATAAGGAACTATTTGTTCTTTTAGGGCTTTTTATGCGAAGAGGATTTAAATTTCATCATGGATTTCATAGGAAGTCAGCAAATAGGAACTTACTTTGTTAATACTCGTCAGAACTCTTTGATGTTGTCTCTCTTTTGTCATTGTGAAGTTTAATTCAATCAGCGTTGGATTGTTCACCCACTGAAGCTCCCCTTTACTGCCCTAAACAAAAATAACTGAAACACAGGAGCTACCAGGCATGATACAGCTGGGTTCCCAACTCACCACCAGTTATTTACATCGTGGCAAAAGGGGAAACTCCCATCCGGAGGAGAGAGGAGCCACATAAAACAGCTCCCTTCTTTACATCTCAACTCTATTTCCAAGAAATGCTTAGGATTTAGTTTTTAACTGCACAGCCAGTTGGTGTCAGTCTTGTAGTAATCCAGGTATGTTGCAAACAGGAACGCCTTGGAGCTCCTTTCATTTGCTTTTAAAGGGGATGACTGGCCAAAAAGTCTTTAAATATATGGAAAAAAACTGCCAAAGCAAACTAATCTGAGTTTATTGCCAAATTATGGATCAGCTCATATTCTAGAGGGCTGGAACATTCACCCACAGGATTAAAAATTAAACAAAAGACTGCCTAGATGTGGGGAAAGCTCTTGTATAAGGATGAGACCAAGATGAACATGTGGAAGAGAGATGATAAAAGCAAAGTGTGGAGGAGGGAGAAAAATAATCAAGTAACAAATCTGTAAAACGATGTGTTTGGGGTTGCGGTCTCGACTTGTGCTGGCTGCTGCAGGCACTTGCACATTCATCCTCACTAATGATGTCATCACAGCAAGTAGCAAACATGATGCTGAAACAACAAAGATGCATTTCAAAGCTACAATCTGGAAAACCTTCAGATGCAAAGTCAGTAACCCCACTGAAAATTTAATTCAGCGCAACTCTATGAATGACAATTCAGTTAAAAATGCTGTATTTCCCATTATGTCATACCAGCGCTGTTCCTGTGGTGTGGAGATTCAGGGGAAGGAGTTGATCTGACTGAAAGTAAACACAGAAACTAGCTGCATAGAATGACCGTTTTGCTAACTGCACTGGGGATCTCCAACCAGAACAACTTGCCAGGTGAAATTGTTTTTGTGTGCAAGGCTGTGGATTGCTTTCAGTTAAGTGTGCTTTGGTGCTGGAAAAAGCGTATCAAATGAGGCATCCAAATGACTTTATACTTGTTGGAACAGCTTTTATCGACCATGTGGAGAAATGAGAATTCAGACCAGCAGGTTTTTCTTTGGGATGGTGAAACTTCATCTCCGCAACAGAACCTTTATCAAAGCCACAAAACCCCGGGGAAGTCATGCTACTCACAACAAAAGATGCTGTTTTCACTCTGATTTGTTTCACTCGGGGTGGTGAGCGATAAGCTGGCATTACCCACTGATATACAATAGCCACATTGAAAAGAAATATGGGTTAAAAAATAAAATATTCCTTTCATGAAAAATTTTGTCACCTCTTAAAGATGGTGGACTGAACTTAAACATTTTTAACAAATGCAGGTTCTTGCAGCCCCCCCCTGCTGTGCTGGCTGTTTGCATATACAGCTCTAGGCTCTGATTGGTTGTTTTCTCTCAAGTAAGTCACAATATGAGCATATGAATGAGATAATATAGCTGGTTTTCTATTTTTTTGTCTTACTGTCCATTTTTGAAACAGCATACTATACTGCTGATTTTGTCCAAATGTTGTATGCAGGACGCAGGATGTGACCTATTGTGCATCTGCAATATTCAAGAAGTGGGTTTTCCACTTCTGATAAAATTTACAGCGTGCAGCTGACCAGTGTACTTCACTGCATCCCATAATGCATTGCACCACCATAGTGAAGGCCTGATGTAGCAGTTAGGCGACTGGTTTTCAGTTGTGCCATAGAATAGTTGATGTTATGGTGGTGTACTATGTACCAGCCAGTGTGTGTGGGAGTTTCAGTGCTTATAACAAAAAGAATGAAAGTTAGAAAGTTTTGTTTTATGGGGAAAGTAGCGGAAGAAGGCTGGCAGAATATCAGCAGACGAGCCAGTCATTCTCTACAGAGTCTGGCTGCAGTCACTGCACGTAAGGCGACTTTACATCGACAGTCTAGCGTCTGTGTGTGTGTGTGTGTGTGTGTGTGTGTGTTTGTGTGTGTGGTGGGTATTGCTGGACTTCTACAGATTGTCTAAATCCACACTGCTTACATTTCTGTTCCAGAACAGAAACTGTCAGCGTAATCCATTTGGAGGTTCTTGTCTTTGTTATTGGCCACAAATACAGAGTTTTATGTAATCCGTTGTTCTACATCCCAGCTCCTCACCGTGCACTCGCACGTGTACGTGTTGGAAGGGTCGTGTGCATAATGTTCATTCGCTTTGAATGGGGTGATGTCAAGCGTTGCTGGAATGTATTGTGGGTGCTATGCATTGCAGGTTGTTGCTAACGTCAAAAAGTTGAGAATTTTTTAACTTTCTACGTTTCAGTACAAGCATTGACCAATCAAGTTGCAGCTCGGAAAGTGCTATCCAATGAAATTGTATGTGGGGGGCGTGTCTATAGTGGCTCATGTCTATCTATGATTTGACCTCACATGGAGGAAAAATGAATAATCGTGGTGTTGAGACGTCCTATTTTGTCTGATCAAAGTTTGCCTCAGAAATTAATCTTGGAGTCAGAGACAGCGTCTTTGTGGGCTGCGGTGATGCGTTGCTCGCATAGTTGCTAGCAGTAGGCTGGCAGCCACGTCCAGCTAACCTCTGCCCTCTTGGATGTTTCAGCAGCAGTTTGATAGTTTTTCAGATCGTGACGATACAACCAACCCAAAGTGACGGACACTTCCTCCATCAAGCGTCAGCGCGATGCTGCTGTGTGGGCGTACTGTTAGATGGCGTCACATCTGTCAGTGGTTACATGTAGGTCAAGCGTCCACAACGTTGGACCTAATTGACCAGGTAGCTTGTGTGAATGCTGAGATAGAATGGGTTAACATGAGAGCTGAAGTAAACATATCACCAAAGGGTAACATCCAGTTGTCAAGGCCGATTGTGGAATCATAGAAAGTTGCAGTTTATCAGATAACCAGTAGGGGCAGGCTCCAAAAGTGAATCAGTCTCCACTGACCCCCATGTTAAAATGTCCAACTTTTCCAGCAAAAAAACAGCCTGGTACACAATCACTTTTATTTTAAACATAACAGACCGCCATGGTCCGCCCACCACTGGGGCTGCAAGGGCCCAGGTCACGCCTGCAGTCGCCCGGATGCAGGATGATGCAAGGGAGCACAAGCAAGGAGGAAAAATCATGGACTGGTGTCTACCGTTTGTAGAGGAGTTTTGGTGAAGATCAATGCTGAACTCACCCTTTTCAGTCAGCACAGGTCACAGAGCTTTTGTCCAGTTGTCTTTATTGGACTCTATTCCATGAAGTTCCCAGAATGCATTGGATTTTGCTTGATCTTTTGCCCTATTCTGGACTTCATGATGCTTTTGTTGGTGACACACATGAGTACACTCAAAATGGAGATATGGTGGTCAACTGTGTCGTTATGGTCCTCGTACGTCTCTGAAGCAGCGCAGAATTGGATTAATATGCAAGTAAATCACTCTCTCATGCGTCAGATGAGATGAGGTAGACATAAATGCTTTACACCGTCTGTGGTGATAATTGTTATCATCTCTCACAATTAGTCTTAAATATTGAGACAAAACAGCCTTTAAGAACGCATCTATTCCCACTTTGATCAGGTATAAGCTGTTTGCTTATAAATTCAAAGCAGTGAAGCAGGATGGAAAATAAAAGAGAGAAATGTAGAGGAGCAGTGTAACACCACTGATCGTTTCAGGGGAACAACAGCCAGACACCAAACAAACAAGCTACGAAGACGATGCTTGTCCATGTTTCTGTCACTGGTGCGCTCTGCTCTGAGGAGGATGAGGAGGGAAATAGGCAGATAGGAAGCTTTGACGCTGTCTCACAAATCCTCTGTTTTTCTCTCTGCTCTGTGCAGTGACTGCATCGTAGCTGCTGCTGAAATCTCTGTGATGATCTGTCGTACTTCTTGTTTTGAATGATGCAGGGATGTACCTGACTCCTCAGATCATGCTGCTCGTTGACTTTAATGTTCCACATTGCTTTAATTAGTTTTGAGGCTTTGGGGTGCGGCTGCACTCCTGCTGAGGACAAAACATATTGTTTGCCTGAAAATACAGCATTATAATAGACTGATGACAAGCCCTTCTGAAAACATCTCACATCTTCAAATCAGGAAGAGGTCTGTTGCCGTCTTAGGCTGCTGTCGTTTTTGAAAGCACTTCAGCTTTTCATCAGTCAGTTTATTTTGTTTATCTCCCTCTCCGTCTCCTCTTGATCTTCCTTTCTGTCACTCACAGCGCTCTGCTTATTAGCTTTGTCCCATAATTGAAGTTTCATCCAGAGATTAGTCATCGAGAACAATCAGTTCTGCTGGTTGGCAGCTGCCCCTCTTTCTCGTCTCTCGTCTTTCTCTTTGTGCCTCATCATTAAAAACTCTTTCCCACTTTCTGACTTTCTGGTTTTCCTCTTTTCTTCCTCCGTCGTCGCTGCCTGGAGCTGGTCTGCGCTCTGTCAGCCCACTTTTTCCTTCCTTCCGTCCTCCTCTTCCATTTCTTCCGCTGTCTGTCTTTCTCATCAGTCTTCATTTCTGCCTTCAGCTCGATCGGCCGATTCTCCCCTGCAGACAAAAGGGGATCCGTCTGTCTTTACTGCTCGCCGCCACCGGCACAATCTCCTTTCTGCACGTGCTCTGCCTGCAGGAGCCTCCTTGCGTGTCAAAAGCACCCTCCATATCTGGACAGCGATCAAGGAGGGGCTCCTCGTGGCACGGTTTTAATTTGATAGTCTATCTCCTTTTGTAAAAGCCCTGAGAGCCACAGAGCAGCATTGATCTACAGAGAGCTGAGGAATTCCTACGATGTCTTTTGTAGCTTTTTGTGGGAAGTTTCATGATGAAACTTTGTTCATATGTTGGCCTGTTCCTGCTCTTTGCTCAGTTGTAGTTGTTTTTGTGTCCAGCAGAGGTTTCACGATTGTTGCCATGGGGATGAAGCTGCAGCCACCAGCTGCTTTTGTTTTATTTATTTATTTTTTCAGGTGTTGACACGACTTGTTATATTCTTCCAGGTATGGTGCTAATTAAATCCTGACAAAAAACAAACTAAGCGAGCTGAAAACACAGCAGGATTTATTTGTTGTTGATTGGATAACTAAAGCAACTCGTTTGGCCAAATGATCAGAAGCAAATTCTCTACTCAATCATCCAACCTCTGGCAGCGTGGTTGTGTGCGTATTTTTGTTTGTTTTATTTGCCGGTGGACTGTCAGATTTGAACTTCTGCCTCCATCTGAGTTGATTAGTTTGTAGTAATTTCGTGAAATTCTGGCGTTCCCCCAGAGAACGCATCTTAACGACTTTTTGATTCATCCTCTGGAGCTGTTGTGAGATTGGAATTTGCGGTTCACGGTGACAAATTTGCTGCTGATTGACTAAATCCCTCCAGGATGAATTCTGGAGTCTTTGATGGTGTGACTTTCCCTTTGGCGTCATCAGCAAGTCGACGTCTTCACCCCCTCTGCTAAAGCCTTTTTAGAAGCTAACAAATATAGCTCCTTACTCTGTAATAAGAGTTTTTGCAACTCAAAGAAGATGGTTTGTTTTATTTTCTGTGCGATGCTTCCGCTGTGAGTCCAACCATCAAAGTGCCTCTGGATTTTGATCACGTTTTAGCAAAGAACCGTTGATGTCACTGTTAAAGTGGCACCGTTGCAGAACTTTGCTCTCTTGATTTGATTCTTCGTGTTTACCACATGAAGCCCTGGATATCAGAAGAAAGTAAATTAGGATTTGAGAACCGCTTGTCTCTAGGATACCAACCAACATGCTGACCTTCTCTGCTAGCTGGCCTTCAGCAGGAAGGTCCCCCCTTCTGATGTAGATCTTGCTTAAGGTTTCTTCCCCTAAAGGGGAGTTTTTCCTGGGGTTGTAAGGAGGACCCACAACGTAACGAGACACAGGTGAAACACATCAGGGGAACGGGGATCAGGAAAGTCAAACAGAACATAACTAGACACAGGACAGGATTTCAAAATAAAAGCAGTTCCAAAACCAGAGAAAACCCTAAACCAAAACCATGACAGTTTCTTTTCATAGATGAATGTGAATCATGAATACGTATTCCCACAACATCTAAGGGCTGGGTAGTACTACTTAGTCCTTCTGTACTATGAAAGCAGTACATGTAATACAGGAAGTCACCTGTTGGGGGCAGAATGCAGAGCCAAAAATAAAACCGCATACAAGAAGTGAGACAGAAGAAGTTTTGTTGTGGAAAAACAACTCCAGCATCGTTGGGGATGTTTTTTGTTTTTTTTTTCTTTTTAAATATATACTATTATTAATCCCCGTGGGGAAATTCAGCCTCCACATTTTACCCATCTGGGCTACTGGACCCAGAGCAGTGGGCTGCCATGGTGCGGCACCCAGGGAGCAGGTGGGGGTTTCAGGTGCCTTGCTCAGGGGCACCTCATCCATGGATGTGGACATGGGGGTGCGCTTGTTCAGGCACTACCCCCGCCCACATCATTGGTACCAGCCGGGGATTGAGCCGGTGACCTCCGGTTGCCAGCCCAGTTCTCTAACCAGTACGCCATAAAAGCAGTGACGTCGGGGTAGGAGTTTGTTTGTCTCGTTTTACAGATGCAGGAAATTGATGAGAAACACCGGCAGTATTTTTCGTACATAATTTGCAACTTTTGCAACATTCTTGAATGACTGAATAAATGAATGCTTTATTTCAAACAAGCATTATCAATAATAATTTTATTAATATCTATACTATTAATAATGACAAAGATAACAGAAAGTTTGAAAAGGAGTAGGGAGGAGCAAAGCTTATTTAACCCTACCCCTTCTCCACTAGCTAGTGTTCATGTTACACTTCCTGCACTACGAATTCCACAAATGCATTACAGCATTCTTGCGTCAGGCTGACACACTAGTTCAACACAACCAACACCAACGCCAACACCGCATACAGATAGCAGTTGTAAATAAAGGTTGTAAATGCAGAAGAGCTTTTTGAGAGTTCAGCTGTGGTCAGCTGTTGCTTTCACCTACTCTAGCACCTCTAGTGTTCAGGTGGACATTGCATCTCACGTACATGTTGCGAATTTTTTGGAGGACGTACCAATGTGCCAAACAAACGCAGGATATGTGTCAGCCACGATGCGTTCGCAATGTTAACAGCAAACATATATTCCAGGCTTTAAGTTACAGTGATCCCCTCACTTAGCAAAATAACTCCGTACCACTTGGTGTCAGTAATGCACCACATTTCCTGTTTGCCAACTGCCAATAAATGAAAGAAAAGAAGACATGCATGTCAGCCATGATGTGCTGGCATACACGTTTTAAGGAGAAAGTATATTCCAGGCCTTAAATCCACTTCATTTTCATTTCTTCTCATGTGATATTTTGTTCATCTTCATCACTTGTTTTCAGCCAAACATGGAGAGCATATGATGAGCCTGTTGTTTCAGGGATTAAACTTATTTTCTCCATTTGAACATCTGTTGGTGCTCTTTTCCAGCAGCTACAAAAAGTTTCTTCAGAAGTTAAAACTCGGTTTTATAGACTCCAAAAATGTTGTGTGAATTTCTTCAGGACAACGGGGTAACAGCAGCAGAGATTTGGTCTCTTGTGGACAGTATCCAGATTGCTACAAGCTAGCAGGCCAGCTCTGAGAGACAGAAGTTATAAAATGCAACTGCAAGGTGGGTGACATTTACGGTCCAGCTTAGTCGAGGGTGTCCTTAAATCAAATAATGCTTTAACCTCTGAAGACCTGAGCTTTGGTTTGGCTTGCATTTTAGATTTCTTCAGAAGACTGACTTTTCTGTTACGGTGTACTTGGACCTAATCAAACTTGGTCAGCAGTTTATGTGGATATGAATGAACCCCACAAACGTGTGAGCTGGATAATTAAACCACCCTGAGGGGAGTCAGTACTCACTTGGTCATGAAGTCTTAACAATGGACAAATAAAATAGAATAATGAATTCACATGAATGAAATGAAAAAAGTGACTCAGATCGAGAGGAGACAGAATACAGTGTTACCATGGTAACTCCCAGACACTCCAGCCTACCTGTTGGCAGGCAGAGAAGCAGGAGCGCCAGGTGTCTGATCTGCAGACAGCTAATGAATGAGCCGGCGGTCATTTACAGGAGAAGCTTCTCTTGTTCATCCACACTGGTTTGAAAACTCTCCGCTGCTGCTTCCGAGTTGTGAATATGTTTTTGATTTTTTTTCTCTGTGTGGTATGAGAGCCTGAGTAAAGTGAGAATTGCACGAATCTCAGGCTTGATGTGTGGCCGTCAGCAGGCCTGAGCTCGCCCTTCTGCATCAGCAGCTTCTTGAACTTAGAATTTCAGAAAACATTTCAAGAGATGTAAAATTAAAAACCCAGTATAAATATATTTTTTAAAGTCATGTCTCAGAAAGAAAAATTGATGAGTTTTGGTGCTTGTGTGTCCTGGGAACATGCCGTCCTCAGCTGTGGAGCTAATCGATTAGTGTTCATGAAGCTCCATCTAGACTGATAATGAATCGTTTTGATCGATTCCACAGACTTATTGACAAAGGGGAAAATACAAAACACAGCCAACCTTATTCTTTAGTAGAACATGTATCTCCCATCATTAAACCCACATGGGCTCATGCAGGTTTAGTGCATTACTGAAGCTGTGTCATCTATCTGTCCCTGCGCTGCAGCCAGATCAGCTGTCTCTCCCTATTTATTCTTCCTCCTTTCACATTGATTCTTTGGTCTGCTTGCCTTTGCCTGCAGGGATTTGTTACAGCGGGGAGTTTACATTGCACCAGACATGTGACATCCATCGTGGAGCCACCTCTCGCTCTCGCTGGTTAGCATCCTTGGGCTGAATCGGTAATGGGGCCGGGATGAGACCTCAGGAGGCGGAGGCTGTTTGGATCTGTAATGGCTCCCTGAATAGCAGGTTCCTCACGTTAAAGAAGACCTGTCGAGGATTTGATTGGAAGTTGTTGCTGTGAAAGTAGTTGACAAGTGATGCCATCTTCTGTGGACACAAATCTTTGCAGTGTGTCTCTGAGAACCGAGCACAGAGAGCTGAGGTTACAGTCATGTGGCAAAGTCAGTGTCCTTCCTTTAATTCCATGTTTTCATTTACATAAAAAACATACAAATAAATATATATAGATACAACATCTTATCATAGCGGGAGAGACAATTACCTATAAAATAAATTCAGTTAGCAAAGAATAATTTGGGCGTTAATAAGTACCTTCAACTACTTTCATCTGATTTGAGATTCTGCTAATAATCAGCCCTTAATGGACCAATAATCAGCACATGATCAGAATACTATAAAAGCAGATATTTTAGCAGTTTGCTGGTTTGAAACGTCCAAGATGTGTGATAACACAATGTCAAGATCGAACGGCATAAGCATCTGGGATGGTTTCTAAAACTGTTTCTAAGCGATTTCAAGTTCAGTGTTTTACAGTGAGAAAGATTATTCACACTGTTGACAGTCGATCTTCTCAGATGTAGACCTCCCAGTTAAAAGACAAAACAAACAAAAAACCGAGCTATATCTCAGACTCTACAGGCCTCATTTAGGACACACATAGGGGAAGACTGGATATGTACAGTTTGTCGGGAAGGGTTTCCAGGACAAAACATGACTGAGCTTCACAAAACTGCATCTAACAAACCACAAGACTGGAACAATGAGACCACGGTGGAGTTATTTGGCCTTAATGCCCAAAGCCATATTTCCAGAAAACCCAAGTGGTGGGAGGGTGATGATTGGGGTTGTTTTAAGGCCACGGGACCTGGGGCCCGGTTGTAGTCAATGTGTGAACCATGAACTCTGTATATTCTAGAAGCAGATGTGTGGAAATATGTCTAACAGCTAAAGCAACAGTACAATGAAAAAGATTCCAGGTTCACCTACATGAACTATAGGAAATGAGATACAAGTGGACTTTCCTTTAAAGATAGAGTAAGAAGTTCAGTCATTCAAGTAGATGTTCGTCCACACTGAGAGAAGAACAGAACAGTGGTTGGGGCATCTGGTCACGATGCGTCCTCAGGAAGGTGTTAAACTTGGACGCAGACGCAGAATATAATGGAGGGGTTACGTCTCGGACGGCTTGGGAATACCTTGGTATTAATCCTGGAGGAACAGTCAGTGGTATGGATGGATGGAGGATGGATGGATTAATGGATGGATGGTTGGTTTGATGCAGGATGGATGGATGGTTGGTTGGATGGATGGATGGATGGATTAATGGATAGATGGTTAGAGGATAGATGGATGAATTAATGGATAGTTGGATGGATGGATGGATGGTTGGAGGATAGGTGGATGGATAATGATTGGATTTGCTGAATAGATAGTGGAATGATGACGAGACTCACTACAATAATATGATTTTTACACACAAAAAGATTGTGTTAAAAGTGGGTGTACTGTTGTTGTTGTTGTTCTGCACGTAACTGTAACATGCTGCAGGTCCACACTGCTTTTAACACATTATTTTTATTATTTGTTGTGTTTTTGATAGTAGAATGTGTCATCTCAATTTAAATTCTGCCGGATGTTTTTTTTTTTTTTTTTTTTGGAACTGCAGCGTTTATGAGACAGCCAGATAAAAGCAGGAAGGTGTGGGGATGAAAATGGGAACAGGGACGTCTTTTTTCTGGCTTTCCTCTCTGCTTGTCGTTTGAAGCAGTTGCTATCAAAGCGCGCTGCGTTCAGGAGCGGACTGAGGGAGTCTTGATTTGAATTCAGTTTGATTGAAGTCTGTTTACTTTTTTCTCTCTTTCATTGTTTTTAATGTCTTCATTTATCAGTTTTTGTTGTCTTTTCTTTCTCCCGTCTCCCCAGCTGTCCTACGGCTCCAGCTCGCCAGCTCTGTCCAACCGCCAGCGCTTCCCCACCTTCTTCCGCACGCACCCGTCGGCCACCCTCCACAACCCCACCAGGGTGCAGCTCTTCCAGAAGTGGAAGTGGACGCGCATCGCCACCATCCAGCAGACCACAGAAGTCTTCACTTCAGTCAGTCCCTTCCTCTTCCTCCTCCTCCTCCTCCTCTTCCTCACCTTCACATGTCTGGCTCTGGTTTTAGCTCCGCCTCGCTCCGCGGCCTGTGGAGATGAAGCCCGTGGTTTTGGTTCTGTCTGATTGCCGCCCGCCTCTGTTTGTTTACCAGTGTTTTTTTTATTTTATTTTTGTTTTTGTTTGGCGGTACACCTTTAAGCCATCTCTCCTGGTGACTGATGGGGGATTTTTGAAGTCATTTGTTGGAACATTGCTTGTGAGAAATATTGATCAGGCCATACATCTCTCTCAGCAACAGCGGTCGATATCACGACACCTGGGTTGTTCCATGTAATGGAAGTTAATAATTCTCCTCGCCTTCTTTCCTCTCCTCGCATTATTCTTTTCTTCTTTCCAGTTGTATCTAAAAATCCACTCTCCCCTGCTGCCGTTGGTGTTTATCACATATTTTCAGAACATCCGTCACTCTCCTGGCACTTCTCATATAAACTGCAGATTCCTTTCTTTATTTTTTCCCCCTTGGATTTTCTTTTGTCTCTCTTTGTAATCTCAACCTGCCACCTCTCTCTGCCCCCCCACCCCACCCCTCTCCTTCCCCCTCCTCCCCCTCTCTCACCGTTCATCTGCTAGACTCTGGATGATCTGGAGCAGAGGGTGAAGGAGGCAGGCATCGAGATCAGCGTTCGCCAGAGTTTCCTCACCGACCCGGCTGTTGCTGTCAAAAACCTCAAGGTGCTTTGATTAAGAATTCACCTCAGCTGCTGCCCCCCCACCACCACCACACCCCCCTCCCTCCCGCTCCTTCCTCCCATGGCTCAAAGCTGCACATGAAACCATTAGCATAGAAGTACAGAGGTGATTTAATAGAGGAAATGAAAGCGGCATGCTAATTATCAAGTCCATAAGCAGGAAAATGTGAAGCAGCAGGGCTTTAGCGTGTTGTGCTGCCACATCAAGCTGCACTATTGTGCACTTAAATTCTTGCTGCTGATGTAACTAAGCAGTGTTTTGTTGTGATTTTCCTGCAGCGCCAGGATGCAAGGATCATTGTGGGACTCTTTTATGAAACTGAAGCCAGGAAGGTGTTTTGTGAGGTTTGTACATTTTCCTGTTCGATTTATCCCAGCGGACTCAGAAAGTGAGCTTGCTAATGAGCTGTTTGAACGTCTGAATGAATTTCCTTGTTTGGCATTGATACAACATGCTGAGCACGTCTTCAGGAATAATTTCTCGTCCTCTCCATCCCCTCTCTCTCCCTCCATACCTGCCCGCCACACACCCCTCCCCCCACCGTGCGGCAGGTGTTCAAGGAGAAGCTCTACGGGAAGAAGTATGTGTGGTTCCTGATTGGCTGGTACGCAGACAACTGGTTCAAGATCAAAGACCCAGCCATCAACTGCACAGTGGAGAACATGACGGAGGCTGTGGAGGGACATGTGACCACTGAGATTGTCATGCTGAATCCAGAGACTGTCCGCGGTGTCTCCAACATGGTAAGACGTCCCAAAGTACTGATGTAACTACGCTGAAAATGTGCAAAAGTCTGGATCCCCTCTGTCCATCCTGTGTTTTTCTTTTAATAAAAAGTTATTTTATTTAAAAAAAACAAACAAACATCTGATAATAGTGAGTCTTAGTATTAGACAAACACAACTCAGATGAAAAACAATATCTATTTTCTGCTGTGACATTATTTAGTTATGAAAAAAGAAAAAAATAATGTGGGAAATACCAAGTACCCCCAAGATTCAGTGGCTTGTAGATCCACCTTTGTCCACCTTAACTTGAAGTAGTGATTTCCTGTGTGACACAGGTCTGAGGCCTGAAACTGAATTGCTTTGATACCATTGAAAAACTGAGTCAGTGCCTGTTTTCAGTAACGTTGTGACGCCACCTACGTTTTATCGTCACGTACTCAGTCCCATGAGCACGTTGTTCAGTCTGTGGTGTCGTGTGTTTGTAGCCAAAGTTTATGTCCCTTCATCATGGTGGTGATTTACCAGGCTGGAAGCTCGTTGTTACTCCGTTGGACTGCTGTTTGTTGAGTTTTTAATTGCGTGTATCTGGCTCACCATCGGCTGACTTTCTGCTTGAGTGAGTAGCTTTGTGTAAATGGTGTAAATAACCACTGGAGTGAATCGCAGACTGTGGAAGTTCCGTTTTGTTGAATGAACACATGAATGAATACCTTTGGAAAGGGTTGGAAAGGGGGAACTGAAAGGCGAGACTCTCTGTTTACTGGTCAGTCTTTGTTCCTAATCTCACATATGGTCACATAGTGTGAAAGAATGAGATCTTCCACAGTTAGGACTCCCTTAGAGATAAGCTGAGAAGGTCAGTCATCTGAGAGGCACTTGGGGAAGAGCTCTTTTACAACCATGGATGGATGGACGGATGGATGGGTAGGTGGATGGATGGATGGATGGATGGTTGGTGGATGGATGGATGGATGGAAGGATGGATGGATGAATGAAAGGATGGATGGGTTGGTGGATGGATAGATGGATGGATGAATGAAAGGATGGATGGATGGATGGTAGGTGGATGGATGGATGGATGGGTAGGTGGATGGGCGGGTGGGTGGATGGATGGATGGATGGACGGATGGATGGATGAATGAAAGGATGGGCGGGTGGGTGGATGGATGGATCTCGGTCCAACCTGGATCAACCTCTTGGGTGAGATTCACCTGGAGCCAACATGAAACCAATGGATAATCCCATATGGGGCCCCATTTTTCTCCCGGTTACACCTCAACGGGCCCCACATCCAGAGGTCAGCTGGACCAGTGTCAGGACAGAAGAGAAAGCATAACATGAGATTTCCCCTTTACATTTCTTGTTTACGTACATACCCTTTGAGTTTGAGGCACAGTCTAAAAGATGCTTCTTTTCTTCTTCTGTCTTGAAGCCATTTTCTGCCCCCCTCCTCTCCCTCGCAGAGAGATTTTGAAACACATCTTTCTTGACTTTGTGTGGAGTCATGCTGCGTCTGAGACCCAGATGCACATGCCGCTGTCTTCACTAATGAAACTAAATACCGAAGATTTTTCATTTTCCCCCTAGTGATAAAAACAAAAACAATCCGAGTCATTATGTTGTAAAAATGATCTCTTTCTTGTGGTTCTTAGTTGATTTTATTTGAACTTTAGAGCAGTTTCTGAAGATGCCTTGAACTGTGATGTCTTCGGTCTTGGATTTTCTCCTCGTGTGAAAGTTGAGTGTACGTTAGGGTTACATTTTAGTCCTTGCTCTCGATTGTGTGAGCCAGGAGTAATGTGGGGTAAAGCTGGAGTGTTGAGAACAATAACGACATAGCCTCACTGAACTGCGTATGACCCGAATTCATTTTATGCTAAAAAGCCGCTGACAATGCCATGGATTATTTCTTTTAAGGAGTACTTGCTGGCTCTTTTTTAAACATCTTCCTTTATCATTTTGTGCGATGCTCGTGTATCTTCTCAGGTACCTGTCGTTCTCCTCTGTTCACTTCCTCTAATCCTCTTTCGCTGTCTTCTCCCCTGTGTGTCGTTGCCATTGTTTGACCTTGTCTGGCTCTGCTGAACTGTCGTGGATCATCTTTTCATTTGTCTTGTTTACCCATCTCTTCTTCTTTTTTCATCCCACCTTTTTGCCCCCCCCACTCTTCCTCTTTCTCCTCCTCTTCATCAGCAGCTGTTGTTTATATTCATGCAGCACCTGCCACTACCTGCTGATTTAGCCACTGATGTGCTGCTCGCCGACTGATAAAAAAATTACAGCGAGACACCTCGCTTATTTCCAGCCTATTCAACTTCAATTTCAAAGTTGAAATTGGCATGTTGTTTTTTAGCTAGTGAAGCTTGTTTGCCAATACTTGGGGGTCAGGGGCATCTCATTGTCAGCTGGTTTTCAGCGGATAGTGACAGATTTAAATGCCAAAAGCCAGGGTGGAATTTCAATTTGATGAATTCGACATAACTGAGTCTCAGGTTTAATTGGTCTGAGGAGATCCACAGAGACGCGTTGATGAATCGTATCTGTTGCTTTCAGTGGGAGATAACGCTGATTGGTATTTAATCACAAAAACACAGAAAAACAGCCTTGTGAGAAAAGCAATAAGTGAGTTATACTTCACGTTTTTATTTGGTCTGGGACAACATGCAGGATCTCTTCATTTTAATGAGCGCTGCGCTCAGTATGCTGGTGATTATTCTTCAGCAGCGGTGGAGGGGGGAGGGAGGGGGCCTCACCCAGATCCTCCCACACCTCCATCCAATAATACTAATAAACAAAGGGGTGACAAGTCAACAAGGTGGCAAAAGATATATATTTTCTGTACTTTAGAGCATATATTTTAGCGTCTGAAAGATCAGAAATAAAGAGGCCTGGCGTTACTACCACCTGTAACTCCGGCGTCCCCATCTTTACCTCCATCCAGCTTCACATCATGCTTCATTTGCTGTTACCAACCAAACTCCAACATCCCTGCTTCCAGGTTGAAGCCATCTCAGAAACATTAAAAGTTGCAGTTCATCGCTTGACCACTGGGAGCTGGCTGTAAACATGAGCATGACTCCATTGACTCTATTAATGTTAAAAAGTCTAACTTTGTGCAGAAACACATACTTGCAGTCTGGTCTCTAGTTAGTTTGCTTCCATGGCGAATGTACGGAGGATGAATTTTATTTGTACCAGGTGAAATTATCTATATGATTGGGGGAATTGTTTTTTTTTTAATTGCTGGCAACAGTAGCCCAGTTGTTATCTGTCATCACATTAGTTGCTTGGCATTACATTGACTTCTGAGTAGAGCCTCTGAGCTGTAAAATCTTAACAGACCAAAGTTATTGATAGTTTAAAGAGAACATGTCTTGTGCTATTAATTTTATCCGCGGTTAGTTTGGAAGGTATCAGGATGAAGCTTTGCTAATCAGTAGGCAGTTTGTGGTAACTGAAGGTCGGCTAAGTGCTGCGGTCATTTCTGATGTTGCTACCAAAACAAAATTTGAAACGGGAGGCGTTGTTGTAGATGTCTGTTGGCAGCTCTGCAGCTCCTCCTCTATGGAGGCATTTAGGTTGCATCTCCTCAGGAGGGGCTCAGTCATGGCCTCCATCTCTAGAGGGTCATGTACTGTTTCAGTAAATCATCAGAAGTTAAATGCTTAGTGTTCACTTGCAAACGTGATAACAGCTAGTGATTGAATATACCTGCCACCAGTCAAAAGAGTGTGGCCTTAAATCTGTCACTTCATATATTTTTATCTGTTGTGGTACAAAAGAATATTCTGTACAGTTGTCATGGAGGTGAATTCTAGCTCTGGAGACCAAAACTGAAGACTGGCTCACTTTTAGAGCCAGGCCCTGCTTGGTCAATCAAGGAACTGCAACTTTTCTTTGATTTCAACCACGCAGGAACCATCCCTCTTATGGGTTGAAGCTCATCCAGGAAGTATGTTTTGTTGCAGTTTCTTGTTTGACCACTAGGTGCTGACTCCAAAACAGAGCAAATTCCCGTTGACTCCCATGTTAAAAATGAGACCTTAGCAATAGATTTTACATCCATGACAACAACTGGTGGATTTCTTTTTAGCACTTCAGATAAAGTTATATTAAGCAATAAAGCTGACCAATCAGATGCCCGGATTAATTTTAAGTCCTCGACTGACAGCTCGCCACTGGCTTTGACAGCTTTGTCCCGCCTCTTTGCAACATGAAGCCGACTGTTTCAAGGAAAAATGTTTTTCAAGGCTCTCTGTAGAAATCTCTGACCAGACAGTAGTTATCATACAATCAATGATTTCAACCCAGAAGATGGAAAAACTGATGATGAAACTTACTTCAAAGTTACTAGCTGGTTATTTCTGATGACTAGCACGGGAGAACACAACATCTAGGCAATGCTGACTAAAAGTGAGCAAATAGTCATTCAAATGAAATTGAAACTGATATTTTAACATGAAAAAAGGCTTTTTTTTGTCATTTTCTTACTGCATTTACATATATTTTAATTGCTACGCCATTTGGGGCATGTCTCCATTACCAGAAACAACCCTGCAGCAGGAGTTTTCTCGACCCTCTCGGGGACTAAAACATGTCCCTGGCTTGGTGGGGACTTCAGTGGAGCTCCAAAAACTGCTGGCTGGTATTGACTCAGGGCTTACTGGGCATGCTGCAAGCAGGAGATGATGATATCCAGGCATCTAAATGTCCCCTACATGCCTGAGTCATCTCTTTTTATCCATGACCACCATCGCAGTACAAACAGCAACAGAAACGCACAAACCACCTCAGCTACTTTCGTGTTGATTTTGTTCTGGTATTTTTTTATTTCCTTTTTTTCTTCTTTCACTTATTGGCGGTTGGCAAACAGCAAATGCGGCGCATTACTGACACCAAGTGGTATGGAGTGTTAATTTTCTAAGTCACGGGGATCACTGTAATTTAAAGCCTGGAATATACTTGCTGTTAACACGTAGCGTGCGTTCATTTGACATGTCCCACAATGTATATGTGAGATGCTATATCCATCTGAACGCTAGCGCTCCAGTGCAGGTCAGTGCACCAGCTGACCACAAGTGAACTGTCACCACTGACTATATGAGTGTCACAAAGCTCTCCCTTTTTTTGTCAACCACCAGCTGCGTGGTGTTGGTTGTGTTGAACCTGGGCTGCAGCCTCACGCAACAAGTCGCCAAACATTGCAGAGTACGTATGAAAAATACTGTGGGTGTTCTCGTCAATTACCCGCGTCAATAAAATGAGACAATCCCCATCCTGAAGACTTTAGTTTCATAACATCTCCAAATGATTCTGCAGTTGTTTTATCTAATTGTGAACAAAAGGATAGCTTCTTCTGTCTCACTTCTTCTGTACAGTTGTATTTCTGGCTCTGCATTCTGCCCCCTAGTGGAGCCCTCTGGTATTACACACTCTGCCTGTGTAGTACGGAAGTAAGAAACGTTGACAATGCTGCTGGTTGAAGGAACCGAGGAGGTGTTCAGTCCCATTAAAGTTCCTCCTAGTGTTTTCCTTGGAAACTTGTTATTGGAAGGACATATTTTGCAAAACATCCAACTGCAGTGGTTTGCTAAGTCAGCACAACTCTGAATGGGCCTGGAATATACTTGCTGGGTGTTGGATGGATGGTTGGGTGGTTTTTTTCTTCTTTTTTTGATGATTTCAGAGATCTACATCCTCTAAGGTCAGCTAAACTGTCACTCAAAAGCCTCTCAAGCTGACACAAGTGGGGCTCCCAGTCTGGGAACCTACACATTCAGTGGCGCTAATCTGGTGTGACAACCAAAGCTTGAGTCAAGGCTCATTTGAAACTGTAGAACATCTGTAGAAATACAAAGAGTTTGTTTTCAACACAGACTGCACAGGTTTGAAGTGGATACAGTCCTACAGAGACTGTTTCTGAGCATGAAGCTATCAGCCTTCTTCAGGCTGAATAACTGAGCTTTTATAATCTTAGACAAAATGGAAATGAAAAATGAAAAGCTGAACATGTATTTGCATTCCCTCTCAACAAAACTCTTAACTCTTATAAATGTGCAGTGACACTAATAAAGAGTTGGTTATACTGTGGAGTTGCGTTCTGACACTCCTTGTTGATATCATCTCTTCTCTGTTTTTTTTTTCAGACATCACAGGAGTTTCTTGCTGCCTTGATGTCTCGTTTGGGAGGGAAGAACCCAGAGGAGACCGGTGGCTTTCAGGAGGCCCCTCTCGCCTACGATGCAGTGTGGGCTTTGGCCCTTGCCCTCAATAAGACCGTGGAACCTCTGAAGGCCAAAGGCAGACGTCTGGAGGACTTCAATTATAACAACCACGACATCACCTCAGAGATTTACAGAGCGCTCAACACCAGCTCCTTTGAAGGGGTTTCGGTAAGTGCTGAGGATGATGAAAGATGGAAGATTTATACGTAAGCTTTTGTATCTAGATGTTTTCACTGCTGTGATTCTGACTTTCACCCTTGTTACGTTCATATCCATCACACTCTGCAGACGTACTTCATTCAGAATGTATTCACTTAGCATATTACTTTATATTCTTTGAGTGTTGAAGCACCTCTGAAACTGCTGTCAAATTACAGATATCCAACCAACAGTCAGTGAAATGACATGCAGGCAGAGAGAGTACGACCGTAATTATTCTGCCCTAACTCCATGCATTAGATAACAGTCTGCTACCTCACTCTTTTTCCCCCTTACAGTCAAAGCAGCTATTACACATTTGATTAACAATTAAATAAATGGAAACTGATGCAAATTCCAACTATGGTCTTGTTTAATTTTAATGCCATTGTGCTCAGAAGTTATGGTTTTCCGGTCTTTTGCAGGAAAAACTGATTGTCAGTGTTGTATAGAGACTACCTGAATATCATTTTTATGCTTCAGTCCTGTTGAAAACAGATGTTTTCTGTAGCTGAGAAAGTGGTTGAGCACATCTGAGACTTTGTTTTAGGCTACAAAGTCCTAATCCCTAATGTAAGCAAATCACAAGACTCATGGAACAAAATCAGCAGAGCAGACCAAACACAGCAGGAGAACCTCATACCTACTGTCAAGCACGGAGGTGTAGGGGTGATGATTTGGCTTTGCTGAACAGGACCTGGACACGCCGCAGTCACTGACGGGACCGTGAACTCCTCTGTGTACCAGATTATTCCAGATGTAAGGCCATCTGTCTGACAGGTGAAGCTTGTTCCATCCAATGGAACAATTATCCCAAACAAAGCAAATCTACAACAGACTAGCTGAAAAACAAAATAATCAAAGTTGTATATGTTATATATGATTTATATCAGTGATGTTCAACTCGTGGGTCATGGCTGAACTATCTGGTCAGGTGACCCATAGATTTGGACAGAGAGTCTTAGAGTCTTCTTCCTCTTACGGCACAGCGCCATGTTACAAAGAGGCAGGACTAAGCTGTCAAAGCCAACGGCTGAGCCAATGGCTAGCAGGCAGTCAATAATCTCAAATTACATTACTTAATATAAATTTATGTGATGTGGTACAAAAAAATTCAGCCCTGTAAAGTTGCTCTGTATGTAAAATCTAACTATAGAGGCTGTAAATATGTTTAATTCTGCTGCAAAGTTGGCACTTTTAACATGAAGGTCAATGGAGATTTGCTCTGCGTTGTAGCCAGCATCTAGTGGTCAGTGGAGGAACTGCAACAGAACGTACCTGGATTATCCCAGAAGTGGGATGGTTACCCCTTGGTCATGACCCAGAAGTGGGTTAAGACCTGTTTTCAGTGAGTCGTTTGTCTAGGGGGAAAAAAAAGAAAAAAGATGAAGGTTCGTATTAGGAGCGTTTTCAACAGCGAAGGATCAGAGTAGTTTTTCGTCATTAAGCGCCGCCATTGTGAATTAAACAAATGGTAAACAGTAAACACTACAAGTCATAAGTGGAGATGCGATGGCTGAAGGAGATGAGGAGGAGGTCCTGGTCTGGCGGAAACGTACCTGCTTTTGAGTCTTTTTGAAACTGTACTCAGAAGTTGGACAGTTTTACTTCATGTTTGTGCATGAAAGCTCTATTGAGTGATATTTTTAATACAGGACTACGTATCCACTGATGCTGTTATTGCCAGGTCTAAATGAGGCCTTTGTTAAAACAACTATGGCCTTTTGGAGGTAGTTTGGTGCAGATCTCAAAGTAAGAGTGCTGGGAAGTCTCATTTTATGGCCTCTTTTGAAAGAAGTGATTGTTTGCAACTTACAGCCTCTGTCTTCTTTGCGACTCAGGGCCAGGTGGTGTTTGACGCCCAGGGTTCCAGGATGGCAATGACCCTTATCGAACAACTGCAAGGTAAAACACACACACGTGTCTTCCTTCAGCAACGACTCTACATTCAATAAGAAAAATAAAATAAAACACATTTCTGCCTGTGTATCGATTGTTGCTCTCAGCTCTACGTGGTGAGCAGCCTCCATGTAACAGACTTCAGTCTTATGACTCTCAACGTGCTGTAACTGCACCTGCAAATCGGCTTGATGCAAGAATGTGGTGACTCAAGGCTTCGCTCTAATTGGGCACAAGCCTTCGTTTTAAATGGCATCCTATTTGTCACCAGTGACTTAATGAGTTTCCCTGCGCAGGATAAGGTGTGGGATTATTTCCTACTTCTGTTCTCATTGGCGTCCTAAAGGATGAAAATTTATAATCCTCTCTCCTTCCCCCTCACATTTCTGTCTCCTATTTCCTGCCGTGGTGTCAGAGTAATTTGAAATCCACAATGAGACGACCTGACTCGAATCCCTGAATTATTGCAGGGCCTCATCAGTATTCCTGGTCAAGACTGCCACATAAGCAAATTTTATTTTCACTTCATTTCTCCTTCTTCTCCCCTTGGTACTTCTCCCCTTTGTCCTCCTCCATGCACCTTTTCATCCCTTATTGCTTTTACCCGTGGATTGTATTTTATCATGGAATAAATACAGTCATGTGAGAAAGTTCACCCTCTTTCAGTTCTGAGGTTTTATGTATCAGGACATAATAAAACAAATAAAAAAATCTGGTCTTTACCAGGTCTCAAAATGATGAATAGCAGCGCACAGACTCCTACTGTGTCACTGAACAGAAACTCAGGTGATACGCAGAAATAATGTTTGATAAATAAATAAATGAAAGACTAAGTAGCAGCCCGCTGCTGCATCTCTTCATCCGACAGTCAACCAAGCAAACAAAGACTTTATTTTCTTTGTGTCTCTTATGCAACCGAATGTAAATAGAATTTTTTTTAAAAAAGCCCCGCCTCCCAGCCGCAACCCTAACCCTCAGCCAGCCAAACGTAATGATGTTCAGAAATCTTTAAAAATAACTCAGAGACAATAAAAAAAAAAGAAAAATCTAGTGCAACATCAGAAAGTGTGGGTGCCCTGGTTAAAGCAGAAGTCTGGGGAGTGATAACATAATACCAATAGGGAAAGGCATAAGCAGTGGACTTAGAGAAGCAATTGGTGCCAAAAGAATATTCACAAGTGCAAAATGCTGAAGGTAGTTGTCAGTTCTCCCAGGAATGAACAGCTCAGAACGTCAAGATCAGGTTGTGCAATGCTCATGATTTAAAAATAATTAAATAAAAAGAGCAATATCTAGGAGCTTGTGGCCTCAGTTATTATGCTAAACATCAAGGTATGTGTCAGCACAGTTTGAGGAAGACTAAGCAAGTCTGGTTTGTTTGGAATGGTTCACACTGTATGATTGTCTGAGACGAAAGACGCCAATCTTGGTAAAAATGTTCCATCGGAAATGGTGGTGACAATGAGACAGGACAATGAGACAGGACAATGAGACAGGACAATGAGACAGGAGCAAAGATAAATGACCAAAGACGGGCAGAGACAGATATCAGCAGCAATCGTGTGAGACGACCTGTCGCTGCCTCTACCATCTCTGTCAGCTAACCGACCAATAGGAACGCAATGTGAAATAACGTAAACATCAGTGCATCTACACAGCACAGTAGCCTAGCAACAACAGCATCAGATACAACGGAGAAACGGGAAGAAACATGTGAAGCTCAAATAAAGAGGAAAGACATTGACTTTTTGTCAATTTATTTTCTTTTCAAATTACACGAAACACGATGATGCTAACTTTTCATTTCAATTCAATTTATTCGTTTAGCGCCTATCCATGACAAGTCATCTCTAGGCGCTTAGAGTCTTTAAAGTCATCGGTGCATTAGCACGTTAGCACCAACCTATTAATCATGTGATGACGCTGCGTTTAGAACTCAGATTCACACAGAGTAACATTCTGGAAATCAATTATCTACAGATGTCACCTCGTAAAATGTGACTTGAACTAATCTTACTGTAAAAATCGTACAGTGTGAAATCGACATAAAAGGAACATGGACGCCAGGCTGGACGAGACGTCATTTAATTCACCTTGATGTTCTTGGAGATATTTATAAATGAAAATAGGCTTTGGTTCTCATCTAGTTACGTTATGACATCAGTGCCTCCTCAAGCTTCCTAACTTCTGTAAATGCCTCCTTCGCCAGAGTTCTCTCTGACACAGAGAAATCCACAACCTAGCAACGTGTGTCGTTTCAAGTATTCCTTTTCCCAAAACAGGCAGTGTTTCTCCCGTCACCAGGAAGTAGTTTGTGTTTACAGCGCTGAGAAAAGCGCTGTCTGCTGTCGAATTTGTCTGTGCTCAGTGGCAGCAGAAGGTAGCAGCGAGGCTAGAAGCTTGTGTGTGTGTGTGTGTGTGTGTGTGTGTGTGTGTGTGTGTGTGTGTGTGTGTGCGTCATGCAAACCGCTGTCTGCTGTAAAGTTTGTCTGCAGTCTGTGACAGCTACAGACACGACTAATTTATTCTGGAGTTTTGAACAAGTATGGCGCGTTCTTTGGGAGCTGCACCAGACAGCAGCAGCCTTAAAACACCCAGACGACGCTAGCAGCATCACTTTCTGTGGTTTAACGCTTGAGAAGAAGGTCTGGAGGAGAGACGCTGCAGATGCTGCACCGTTTCACATCATTAAAAATATCCTTCCTGTTTGCAGTTAAGCTCATCCACCAGCTGAAACAATTAACACCAGACAAGATACTTCTGCGTTATTTGTTTAAGAATAAGTTAAGTTTTAAAGTTAAAATTATCTTTATGTCAAGACATCCTTTGTTTTGTTTGTTTCTTTTTCTTTATTTCTGAGAAATGAACTAAAATAGAAAATCAAGAGTGGTGTTAAGAAAACCTGAGGTTTTATTTTCTGAATCTTAACGATACATTCACACGTACATGTTGAGAGAGGCGTCTGTGTCGTCTGCTGTGTCTGTGTTGTCTGCATCGTCTGCGTTGTCTGCGTCATCTGCTGCGTCTGCGTCGGAATCCACAGATTTCTCTGATCATATGAAGCAGAAATGAATTGTGGGTTGAGATGCATCAATGCGTGTGTCAGCTAATCGGGTTGCAGCTAAGCAGCAAGTCCTAACCAATGAAGTCGTATGTCAGAAGCGGGTCTGTAGCGTCTCCTATCTGTCGATGATCAGACCTCCTTTATAGGAAAATTTCAGGAATAATTCATATTCGTGTTGCATCATCCTGTTTTTTATATTCAAAGTTTGTAGTCCCAAGTCTCAGAAATAAAGCTTGAAAGGAAGTGCAGGAGATTATTGGATGAGACTGCCTTTGTGCGTCTGTGGACGGCAGTGACGTGTCGCCCACAAACAACCCGGGTAAAACCGATGCGTCCAAATGTAGTGGACTGAATCAGAGGAGCTAACTCCTGTCCAGTGAGAGCCGGCTCGAGAGCTGAATGCAAAAGGGACGTTTTTCAAATTCCATCTGAGCAAACAACAAGACTTTTGGAACAACATGGTAAGGACAGATGACAGTAAAGAGGACTTGTCTGGAATAATTGGCCAGTATGATGTTCAAACGTTTCAGCAGAAACCCTCCATACCTACTGTCAAGCACAGGGGTGTCAGGCCAGAACTGATGGTTTAGGCTTGTTGAACTGGACCCCTGCAGCCACTGAGTGGACGAGTGTACTAGAGACAAATGAGGGGTCTGACAGCTAAAACTGAGTCATGCAGCAGGACCATGAAACCTGCATTAAAGTGGCTGAAAAAGAAGAGTCCAGATGTTACAATGGTCAGAGTCTAGACCACAACCTAGTTGTAATGTGGAGATGACACTTTAAGAGCGCTGTGCAAAAACAAAATCCTGTAAAACCCCAAAGAACTGAAGCAACGATGTAAAGAGGTCCTTCTATAACACACACACACACACACACACACACACACACACACACACACACACACACAAAAACGATTATATTAGCGTTTTTGTAGCGAGACGATAAGTCATGGGACATACTTACACACTTTTTTTATTCAATAAATAAAGACAGTGCAGGTCATTTTAAGACCTAGTAAAGACATTATGTTTTATATCCTGATGTAAAAACCTTAGAATAAAAAAAAAAAAAAACGTAAAATATTTAATAGCGCTTCGACAGATGAACGTACGACCCCGATGACAAAAGTGTCGGAACGCTGTGTAAAACGTAAATAAAAACAGAATATAGCCATATTGTACTCCCAGTAGAACATAGAAAACATCAAACTGGAACTTATAAAGTTGAGACCTTTTATCATTTTTTGGAAAATATTTGACTATTGACTACTTTTAACTTTGATGACAGCAAAACGTGTCTAAAAAGAGAATCAGGAGGAGTGTCTGTGTCCAAGAGAGAAGGCTGAAGGTCAAACCTGCAAACAGTCATGATTGGACTGGACATCAGTGTACGAGTTCAGAAAAACATAAAGAAATCTGTGAACAATCCACACATGCAAGTTAGCGCTGTTTCATGGAAAGAGGAAGTCATGTGTAAACACCATCCAGAAACACCTCCCTCTCGTCTGGACCAAAGCTCATCTAAACTCATCCGAGGAAAAATAGAAAATTGTTCTGTGGTCAAATGACTCAAAATTTGAGACTCTCTTTTGAAACCATGGACGTCAAGTCCTCTGGACTAAAGGCTCATACATACACCACAAGAACAGAGAAATTTGTTCTCGAGGCTGCGAGGCCAAAATGACGTCATTTTGTTCTCCCAGCCCTGGTTTGGGAGTTCAACACATCACCTTGTCAGAACTTTTTTCTCGCAGGCTGTAAGACACATGTTCTGTGATTGGTCAGAAATGTGGAGTGGGCGTGTTTGATATGTAAAGAAGTGCAGTCAGTGTTGCCAATTTGGTTACTTTCTCACTAAATCTGGAGACTTTTTTTTTTTTTCAAAAGTGACTAGCGACAAATTTAGCAACTTTTTCTGGTGTTATCGGAGACTGTAGCATGAAAGAACGCAGCGCTCTACTGTCCTGCATGTGCAGCAGGTGCTGCCGTGAGCCCCGTCCCGTCCTGTCATGTTCTGCAGCACTCCCAGGCCGTCAGTCTCCCAGCAGCCTCTGCTGCACCCCCAGGCCGTCAGTCTCCCAGCAGCCTCTGCAGCACTCCCAGGCCGTCAGTCTCCCAGCAGCCTCCGCTGTCTCCCAGCTGTAGACTGGAGCTCTGCACCACTCCACATCCAGACTGAAAATGAACCACCCTGGCTTCCAGTGCAGGGTTGACATGTACATGTTTATCCCCGTCTATCCAAAAGAAAAGTTCAAGTTTTACTGTGACTTGTTGTAGGCTTGGTGTTCTAACATTTACCAATGCGTGTGCTGAGGTGGGAGGCTCTTTCTGGGAGTTCTGCACTAGAGTTTCTCGTGAAGCCTGAAATGTCCCAGTCAGAACAAACTTTGTTCTGGTTTTTGCCACCTCAAGAACAAAAACAAATTTCCTTGTTCATAACATCATAACATGAATAATCTGACAACCAAGACTCAGGACTGTTGAGCAGCTAGAGTCCTGCATCCAACAAGAAAAGGACAGCATTTGTGTCCTAAAGCTTGAACAACTGGTCTCCTCACCTACCAGACGTTTACAGGCAGCTGTTAAGAGAAGAGGAGATGATAAACATCATTTTTCAGATGTGTTGCTGTCTTCAAAGTCAAAATGAGCTTTTCATGAAAGGATATAATGTCTCAGTATCAACATCTGATTTGCTCTTTATGATCTGTTGATAGTAAAATACAGGTTTGCAAATTATTGAATTCTCTTTTTATTTGTTTTTATAAAAGATTCCAATCTTTTTGGAATCAAATTTGTAATTTAAAAAAAGCAACAAATATTGCATTTTAAAGTGTTTCCACTTGTCTTTTGTTCTTGAACTTCCAGGGGGCAGTTATAAGAAGATTGGTTACTATGACAGCTCTCAGAAGAACCTGTCCTGGTTTGGCAACGACGTTTGGATCGGTAAGACGCTCGTCTCACAGTCTCCTCTCTGATGCTCTTCCTCAACAGCGCTGTATCTTGGTGCTCAGACCGAGCCCTGCTTACCGTCCAAAGTTATGTGTAATTCCTTTTAATGTTAGTCTGGATGCTAAAGCTTTCTGCCAAATTAGCTGGATGAACGCTTGCCGTCCAACATTAAAGCGGCTCCGCTCATGCTCCATAATCAAACAGGCCAGCTCTCTCCTGTGAATAAGCTGTGGGCTCGGCTAAATGTATTTGTTTCCATTCTGCTAACCTGGCAGCATTAAAAGTGTGCCGAGCTCGCTGTTCACAGCTTGCAACATTCACGCTGATGCTCAGACATCTATTGCTGGAATACCGATCATGATTTTCAGGCGAGTTATGAAATAACAGGATCATCTGTTCCCTGAACTCTTTAAGCCCAAGGCTGTTTTTTAAAAATTTTCATCCAAAAAAAGAACCTCTTAAAATCCAGTGCGTATGAGCTACACAACAGTGAATAAACAAGCTTGAATATTGTTTTTTTTCTTTTACTTTCTTTTGCTCCACCAACATTGTAAATTATAGAGTCAGTTCCAGTTCTGCTAGCACTAAAATTACTGAATCTGCTCTGAAAACTCTCACCTGCATCTCTACTGAAAGTGATGCTACAGGGATAACGCAGAACAATGCTGCCCCATGTTAATCGTAGCAGTTCAAAACAGCCCCTTCGCTCAATGTGCCTCACTCAGCAACCTTCAAAAAATGTCTGGAGGCTGTATTTTAATAAGATATATAAGGTTAAAGAGACTCATGGATGTTTGCTCTCAATACACAGTGGAAATATCGCGCAGGAACTGCTCACGCTGAATCTAAAAATGTGTTTGCATCGTGTGCTTAGTGTCCTACACACAACCTTCAGTGATGGTTTTTGATGCGATTTTAGTCTGAAATCCAGAGAGTATCTAAAGGACAGGGTCAAAGCTGAGACATCTGTCAGTGATGCAAACAAAACAGGTGATGGGCAGAGACAAAAGCACAGTTCAGGTGCACACCGTAACTTTAAACATCCACAGGAAACCTGGAGAGGCCACGAAACACAAAGAAAGGAAAACCAATATCTATCAACAGAAGAAATATTGAACCGGAAAATGCTGAACGAATGTGGCCAGAAGTCAGCTTGTGTTTAAGCAAAGAAAGCCCAGGAGAATGTAAACTATAACTATATAACATAAATCTATCCATCTGAATTATAATGCAAAAGATATTTGTACTAACTTGTGACAAATAAAGCAAATTTACTTGGTTTCCCTGACTGATGGAGAAGTACAGGGAAGGTCAGAAGGATTTGCTGTCTCTTTATAGATTTAGACAAAGTACATGAAAATGAGGCATGCAGTAGGAGTGGCAGAGGGGTTTCAGGTGGAAGTGGGACTACATCAGAGATCGGCGCCAGTTGTTGCCATGGTGATCAATAGGCTGACTGATTAGGTCCAATGATGGAGTCTCCATGGAGGATGTGAGTGGTGATCAGTTCTGAGAGTAGGGACAGCAGGTGGAAGAAAATCTGGGTTGAAAATCAGGTTGCTGGAGGTGGATCTGCCAGACAAGAATAAAAGGAAAGACCAAAGAGGAGGTTTTTGAATGTGGTGGAAGAAGAGATGCAGAAGACAAGATGGAAATGAAAGATCCACTGTAGCGTCTAAAAGGAAAATCAAACAAGTTATTCCTTACAACTGCAGGCATCATATGAATACTTTAGTTGAAAAATAATATGTTCGGTGTTATATGATTAACATGACCAGTGCGGAGCACCACAGTCCAGAGGGATGAAGGTATTTAGTTTCATTTGTTTGGGGAAAAATATTGATATAGACGATAGCTTAAAAATCAACAACTAAAAGTCAAAATGGCAGTTTACAAAACTATCCAGGAAGTAGTAGGACTTTTAATACAGGAAATATTTAATTAGGTCGAATCATTTCATGCATTCTGGTGGATTTCAGCACGTTATTGGACATCTGTTTTTATCTGTACATAAATAATTGATTCAAAGGCTATTTAAAAGACAGATTCAACAACAAGTCTTCATTAAACTGGTCCAAATATGCATCAGCCTGTTTTTAAACCCACTGATATGGCTGAGATACTGGAATTAATGTCACACAATTTATCACCATCGATGACTTTAGAGATTCATTTTTTTGATTATTATTCTGATTTAGTTTTAATTGTAACACAACATGCCTTTGTGGCATGCAGTGGTGACACAACTAATTAAATGCTCTATTAAAAACTCAAATGAATAAGAATCAACTTCAACATGCTTTAATAATTCAAACATGCTCTAGATTCTGATTTTAAACAGTAATGTCTTTCCTAGTTTAACTGACTGCACTCAAAGTAAATCTTGATTTGAGTATACATGGAGTTTCAGTTTGCAAGTGTGTTGAGCCTTTAAGGAGGATGCATAGAAGTGCATTTCATAGATAATATAGTTTCATTAGTTAATCAATGGTCTTACCATTTGAATCTTAAGAATTAAAGTTGTAAGACGATGATTCAGCACTGTTTTATGAAGAAAACACTGAAACACTAAATCTCAACCTCATTCATGGTTTTACAAACCAGCACAACTGTGAAAAATAAGTCTATGATAGTTTTTGTGTCATTGTTGAATTTAGATGAAATAGTTATTTGAGCTGCTGGTGGATCTATAACATTGATAATCAGATCACCTTTCCACGGGAAACAACACTCTGTAGAGAAATTATAACTTTCTATTTATTTATTTAACTCAAAGATGCTTCAAGTGAGAAGCGTCGGCCAGCGTCCTCTCACTCTGGACTCCTCATTATCTAAACTCCTGGCAGATCATGCTCCTGCTCAGCTGGTCCAGTCTCACTTTATGGACATTACAAAGAAGTGGTGTGATGAATGACTTACTAGCTTTTACAGTTGGTGAGGTTTCCTCATCAGGTGAAGCTGCTGCTGCTGAAACACGGAGCTGCAAGTAGCTCTGCCGGTTGGAAAGTGGACCAAACCAAGTGGACCAAACCAAGTGGACCAAACCACTTTGTGGAATCGGGGTGGGGTGGTTTATAATTTGCATCGCTTAAGTTGTGCTTTTATTTAACATTACTATATTATTGTTCAATTTTTGAATTTGTGTTTACAATGATTTTTTGGTAGGAGCATCTTTATAGAAGGGGGGGACACGTCCCTTGTGTCCCCCTCAGGATTTCCGCCTATGGGTCTGAACCCTGATTGAAGCTCATCGTTAATATTGTTTCTGCACCGATAATCAATGTCATTCCAATATAGTCCATTCCTTGTACAATTTGTTTTATAGATGTTACTAAATAATCATAAATTGCCTTTGTTATACATAACTGTCCATATTACTTCTAAATAATATTCATTCTTCAGTTTTACATATATAAGACAATAACAACCACACTTCCTCTCAATACCTACTTTGCCGTGTAAAAGGTGGGCCACTATTGGCTGATTAGAAGTGCACATGGACCAATCAGAAAACATAATGCTCAAACTGTTACTACACGACTTAAAGGGAAAGGTCGAAGGGTATTTTCAACAACTGTTCTTACATACGCTATAATGTTGCTCGGTCATTACAGATAATCACTGGCACTTGTGGAAATACTGATTTCATAACTCTTCTGTTTGGACAGATAACATATCTCATCACTTTCAAAATTAATCAGCAGATTTTTCTGGAATGTAGCTCCTAAAAGAAAAAGAAGGAAAAGGAGAATCACTAAATCTTCCTCTGAAGATGAATTATTTTACATAATTTCAAGGCAGTTTGGCCAGTCTGGTCAGAACAAATTGTCCAAAAAGCTTAAATGATGTTCACCTGCTTCTGTCTCTTCACGTCAGTATTCATATTCTGAAATAGAGCCAAATCGGTAGCTGCACGCTTGGTTGATAAGACTTTTTTTTTAAATTATTAATATTATCTGATGACTGCCCATCCTCTTTGACCTAGCTTGAAGTGTCACTGGAAACAACAACAGTCCAGCCTCAACAGTCTCCTGAGCCAGGATGGTCTGACGAGTTCCAGGATTATACTGAATCATTGATGGAGCCTTGGAACAAGCCACCAAATCTCACGTTTACGTCTCCTGTTGAGAGGGCAAAGCAGGACTATTGGCTGACTTCGTTGAAGGGCCCATCGAATCCAACTAAATGGGAGAGCAGAAAAGCTACCTTCAGCCCTCCTCCACCACTCCTGACAGAGTCCTCATTGTCAGGTAAATAGGAACAAATAAAATCCACACTGATATTGTAAACTTTTTATTTCAAACTTTTTATTATATAACTGACATTAATCTGCTGTACAATACCTTGATGTAAATGTATGCTATGTTGTTTACTGATTCTAAATTTAGTGTAAGTGTGGGCATGCGTAGTCTCATTTGTGTCCATGATGATCCTTTTGATGACGGGCTTAAGGTTGGTGACCTGTAAAGAATGACACAGGTATAAAAAAAAAATGGATGGAAGGATTCTGTATGCCTCACTACCTGACAGCAATAATTATGTGCCATCAGGCTGTAGAATATGAAATGTCTTTAAAGTAGTCAAAGTCTTTGCCAAATAATTACTGACTCATATAACTATATAACAGTTCCATTCAGCATTGACCACCAAGATTCAAAATTCAATATTCGTGTTATTACAGCTTCCTTTATTAAGGAAATTTAGTTTCCTTAGTGTATGTCATAAGGAGACTAATATCCATCTCTCATTTCTTGATAACAGTGCTTTAAAAACCACAAATTTAAAGAATATATACTATATATATAGTAATATAATTAGGATAGACTGAAACACATTTTTATCCATCCATCCATTAACTTATGCTTATCCTGTCGGGTCGCGGGAGCAGCAGCTTGAGCAGGGAAGCCCAGACGTCCCGATCCCCAGCCACCTCCTCTGGCTCTTTCGGGGGAATATCGAGGCGTTCCCAGACCAGCCAAGAGACATAATCTCTGGGTCTGCCCTGGGGCCTCCTTCTAGTTGGACATGCCTGGAACACCTCTCAAGGGAGGCATCTACGGGGGTATCCTCACCAGATGCCTGAACCACCTCAACTAGGTCCTCTCAATGTGAAGAAGCAACGGCCCGACACTGATTCCCTCCCTGATGACTGAACTTTTCACCTTATCTCAAAGGGAGAGCCCAGCCACCCTGTGGAGGAAACTCATTTTAGCTGCTTGTATCCATAATCTCATTCTTTCAGTCACCACCCACAGTTCAGGACCACAGATGAGGGTAGGAATGAGGATTGACCGGTAAACAGAGAGTCTCACCTTTTGGCTCAACTCCCTCTTCACCACAATGGACCGGTACAGAGCCCACATTACTGCAGACGCTGCACCGATCCGTCTGTCAATCTCCCGCTCCATTCTTCCCTCACTCGTGAACAAGACCCCAAAGATACCTAAACTCCTCCACTTGATGCAGAACCTCATTTCCAACCTGGAGAGAGCATTCTACCCTTTTCCGTCATAGGCCCATGGTTTTAGATTTGGAGGTGCTGATTCTCATCCCAGCTGCTTCACACTCAGCCGCAAATCGCTCCAGCGAGAGCTGAAGGTCCCTGCCTGATGAAGCCGACAGGACCACATCATGGAAAAAGCAAAGAGGCAATCCTGAGGTCACCATAACTGGAATCCCTCCGGCCTCCTGGCTGCGCCTAGAAATTCTTTCCATGAAAGATATGAACAGAATCGGTGACAAACAGCAGCCCTGGTGAAGTTCATGGAGCCAGTCAAAAGTCGCTCTCCATGGTCTCGCCAAACTGAGTTTTCAGAGATCGGGGACGCTGCAGTCCACTTGGTCTGTCAGTACCTGTCTGCTGCCTCTGGAATCCGACAAGCTAACCAAGCCCTGTAGAACTCCTTCTTCAGCCTCCCTCACCTGAGGTGTCCACCACTGGGTTCGGGGATTGCCACCATGACAGGCACCAATGACTTTGTGACCACAGCTCCAGTCAATCGATCAGAGCTTGATGTTGTTGACCCTCTCCCAGTGTCAGCATCAATGACCATCAGTGAGTGTTGATGACTGACAGCGCTCCTGAAGTCAGCCATATCTTTTGTTTTATCCACACCGAGGGCAGAGTTATTGGACCCAAACCACCTTCAAGCTCCATCCTGTCACAGATGAGACCCAGCATTGCCCAAAACCCCAACCCACCCCTCTGTAATTTGAAATATTTTAGTAATCCAAAACAGTTTAGTTCCACTTGACGGAAGGTTTTTATGATTATGAGTATATGAGTGTTCCATGAAATGTCCAATTCCAAGTCATGAAGGCAACTGGTAAAAGATGCATTTTTAATCATTTGGGGGTTTGAAATACCCCCCCAAGACCCTGAGTTGAGCTTACATGAGCAACATGAGCATCATGGTTTAATTTTTCAAGCGGAAATAAACACCATCTAAACAGATGTCTGGTGTTTAAATTGAAAATCATTAAGTTCTACATTTTGAAACAGTGAAATACAACTGAAATAAAGTCTGTTTTTCAGTTGACTATTCATATGTGACCAGAGAGTTAACATTCTGGACTTTTCTCTTTTCAGATGAGCGGTGCAGTCACCCTTTAGATCCAGGTCCATGTCGGCAGTACGTTATCAGATGGTACTACAACCCTGAGGCCAATGCCTGTGCCCAGTACTGGTATGGAGGTTGTGACGGCAATCCAAATAATTTTGAGACTGAAGCCATCTGCCTGAAGACTTGTGTCTACACATAACAGATTGAGAGAAGCATATGTGCAGGCTCCATGTGTGTCATTAACAGACCTCAGCCCAGACCAGTTACTTTACTGGGATGCTCTGGCCTACTGCAGGACGAGGAGATGATGGAAGGCAGATGTGGGACTTTTTGCTGCCTGTGGGACAACATTCATACTACATTTTCTCCTGCTACACATGTATTAGCTGTGTAATCATTTTTGGAAAACATGTGCGTGTCTCAGAAGGCTTGTTTAACATGGCAGCCTAAATGGCTCTCATTTTTCTCTTTCGGTTGTTGTTAAGTTGACCTGCTATCATCAGGGCAAAATATCTAGAGGCCTGCTCAATATAACATATCTGTCTGTAGCTTACTGGATCTAATACTGGTGGTACTGGCTCAAACTGGCCGCTATTCTCAAATAATCTCAGTTCCAGAGCCATGAAGTACTTTCTAATTTGCATACCGTATAATCACATCTTCAATCAAATCAAATCAAACTTTATTTATACAGCACTTTTCATACAAAAGCAGCAAAAAGTGCTTTACATAATAAAATCAACACTTTAAGATAAAAACTCACACTTGATAGAATATAAGACCTGCAGAAAATGAGAACTACTTATGATTAATTTAATTGATTTAGTTATGTATTCTAATGACCTAATAATTAGTAAACTCATGTATTTTAACCTGCCTATCAACTGTTCATGTTGTTGGTTCCTGATGTCTGGTGCCTTTGACAGTGTTTCAGTTCTTATAATATGGAGTTCTATACGCCCACAGTAAAACAAAATCAGTTAAAGAAGAGATGTTCAACTAAAAACAGAAGATGGGTTAACAGCAAAATTAAATGTTGTGCCAAAATATTCTGATATTTTAGCATATTTTTAGCCATTCAGAAGCTAACTATTAAACTTCTCTTTTTTCACCAAATTATTTCAGTGAGTTCATAGTTTTTATTCAACTTCATAGCTTTGATGTACTGGGCTAGTGAATTACAGAGAAACGAGAAAGTTGTTACCTTTGGTAAAGAAAATTAGGCCAGGACTGTGACGTTTTTAAATATAAAATAAATGAAACAATGCAACTCAAATGAAATAATAATAGTGGGTTTCTGAGTTGCTGGTAGGTAGATTTTTGACTGCTTGACTGACGCTGTGTAGCTGTAATGTTCCACACCTCCTGTTAATCTAACCAGCGGCTGTCACGTCAACATGTAATACCTTTATGAGGGCAAGGCAAGTTTATTTCTAGAGCACAATTCATACACAAGGTCATTCAAAGTGCTTTACATCTACATAAAATCACAAGAGGCAAATAAAATCATTCCATAAGATTATGAGCATCCAATGATGTTCCTAAACCATTAAAACTTAAACAAAAGGCTGGTGTGCACAAAATAAATGAACCCAAACAGTGTGTCATTTCTCATAAATAATGAGTGACGTTATTGTTGCATCATACTCAGTCCTCTGTCTTTAGTACCTGCTCCCTTATACAAGATGTAAGAGACAGCAAAATGGCTGGATGTCTAGATGTAAGTTTTCACATATGCACTCTATAAATGGTTAATATGACTTTTTTGGTTTGTGTGAATCCTTGAGTGGGTGATCCTCCTGACTTTCCTCAGTTTAGTTTGAACCATAGCTATTTTTACACAAAGTTATAAATCAATGGAAGGACACAAAAGACAGCAGCTGCAGCAAAGACGTTCTTATACAGAGATAAAAGTGAATAAATCACTTCTTGTCAGACATCAAGTATCTAAACGGACTCAGCTCCAGAACTGGATATCGTTCACTGTGTTCAGTGTATCTGAAGCAGAAATAAAGACAGCTGATGTGTGCAAAGCTACAGTAAAAAATACCTTGTCTGGAAATATCACACTAATTAGAATTATTCTTCACAGAAGAGTGTCAAGCATCATGTGTCACTTATTACTGAGATTAATGCTGCTGGTGTTGGATGTGTGTTCAACAGGGTGTATGTAGAGTGTAGATGGATTCTTCCAAACTTGTGTTGTTATCAAACGCTGTTTATTGTCACCTTTGGCTGGAATGGAGTGTGGCACAAGTTTCATATATTTAGACAGCTGTGACAGCAACACTCATTTACTATGACAAATTGTACATTTTTTTAGCTTATTAAAACTCTCAAAAATATGAATAAATAAAACGTTAAAAAAAAAGATTAAACCCATTGACCTCAAATAGACTCTTGAAAAAGCTAGATTCCCTTAGTCTTAGTCATTCAATTTGTACACTTGGGGTCCGTTTCACAAAGCGGCTTGACTTAGCTCCAAGCCAGAGGGTTCAGTTGAGCCAGTTTCACAAAGTGAGGTAACTGATACTCAGAGTCTGTTACCATGGTAACTGACTGAACTAAACCTGTTCAGCAGCAGTTTTACTTCAACATACCAGAGTTTATTTTTGTCTCCCCTCCTTCATGAAGCTGAAACAGGTTCAGTTTAATCAGAAAATCGATCATATAAAGATCACATCTAGCGTCAGTAAAGTACATTGATGATCTGAATAGTGTAATGTGGTCAAACCAGCCATGATTTCTGACATGATTTCTGACACTTTGATGATTTTCTTTAAAGAGCATTAGCTAACCAAAATAATAATAATAATAATAATTCCGTGCATTGCAGATACCACCCCCACAGTATATCCACACTTCACACAAAACAGCATGCA
>JBAMYA010000008.1:17425892-17444188 GCA_037176975.1 Arrhamphus sclerolepis
GTGTGCTTGAGCAGGGAAACATCTAAAACATGCAGGACAGCGTTCCTTGAGGACCAGGGTTGAAAAACACTGCTCTATAGCATCCTCTCTGGTTGAGAAGCACAGCTGTCTCCTACCACTGTTGTAAATATTGCTGCCTCATTTCATGGCTTCTAATAAGCAGTGAGCAAACGAAGAACTTTAGTAATACAGTCTAATATCAACCAAACTCAAACACACAGGACATAGAAGGAAAGAAAAATATATATGACTTACTAATCCAAAAGCAGCAAGGTTAGGACGCTATCTTACAAGCAGCTCAGCTAAGCTGAGCTCAGCCTCAGCCCATGCTAACGAGTTTATTCCGATCCAATGCTGACTCGTGTGCTTGCTGATCGCACTCCTTCTTTTTCTTGCCTCTTCTGACAAAACCCTCTTCTCTTTCTTTGCTACCTCTACCATGATGCTTATTGTGATCATGTACGTTAGATAACTTCATCTTCTAGTTAGCATCTGGCTAACTCTACAGAAACACCATGACCATGGTTGCCATGTTGGATTATTAAGCGAGTTTGAGTTGCTCGTTTGAGTTGCTCGTTTGAGTCGCTCATTTGAGTTGCTTGTTTGAGTTTCTCGTTTGAGTTGCTAGATTATCTTACAAATATTGATAGTTTACTTGTCTGTTTTAGTTGTGGCCCTGTTTCATGTTTTCAAAATTGTAGTTTGACTCACATCAAGGGCAGCACAGTGGCTTGGTGGTCAGCACTGTTGCCTCACAGCAACAAGGTTCCTGGTTCCAGCCTCCACAGGGTCTTTCTGTGTGGAGTTTGCATGTTCTCCCGTGCTTGCGTGGGTTCTCCCTGGGTACTCCAGCTTCCTCCCACAGTCCAAAGACATGCCTATAGGTGTGAGTGAGAGTATGAATGGTTGTGTGTCTATATGTGGCCCTGCGATGGACTGGTGACCTGTCCAGGGTGGACCCCTGCCTTTCACCCGGAGAGAGCTGGGATAGACTCCAGCAGACCCCCATGACCCTGCACAGGACATAGCGGGTATAGATGATGGATGGATGGATGGATGGATGGACTCACATCAATGATAAAAATGGAAATGATGTGGAGAAGCGACTTGTCTGATTGTGTGTTTCTCTCCAAGCATCTGGCAAAGCTTTAATCAAGTCACATACCAACTTTTAAACAGCTTTGTATAGCAAACAGCGTGGACCCAGGCTGTGGTGTTGTCTTGTTAAAAGTTGAAATACTGCTAAAATAATTTTAGAAATGTTCTATTGTGTTGCTTTAAGCTAGTAGAATAGCTAGCTTGTAGTAGCTGAGATACCACAGGTTCCAGCCAACTGCTTGACTTGTTCCTTCCACCCATTTGTCCACTTTTGGATTAACAAGGGTTGACCAGATTCAGTTCAGAAAAATAAGCTTCAGAACCACTCTCCAGAAAGCCTGTGGGTGATCTCACAGACGGTTGGTCCAGTTCTTTTATTACAGTCTGTGGTTTTCTCCCCTGTGTTGGACTAGGGACCTGTCCAGGGTGGACTCCACGTCTTTCTCAGACAGTGCTAAGATAGGCTCTAAAAAGGGGTCTTGGATGGATGGATTATGGATGTCTTCATGGTTGTGGGTGGGGGACTCTGGGAGTTTATTAAATATGGTCATTTTTGAGCTTGTTGTAGTGCTTTCAACACCAGGTGGTGAAAAATGATGTGAAACGACATTTATGTTGTTTTTCTGGTGTATTTTTCTTTTTGTTTTTTTTTGCAAATTTTGCTCATTAAATGAGTCACGTCTGTCTCCTTCTTCCCCAGACTCCTGTGGAGTCTAAAGTTCAACCAGATGTTTCCTTTTACTGAACTGGCTGTATTTGCTGCTGATTGTCTTGCTGCTTCATATTGATTACCATCTCTGAAAGTGGACACTCTCAGTCTCTAAACAGTCTCTGGCAAACTTTGGAGAACCTTCCATCCTGTTGCTTCCTTGACTGAATCAAAACTTCATGACAAAAGAAAGTCTAAAGAGATGAACAATCCATCCATAAAGAAGTGGTTTCTCTGTGAATAAATTCAAAATCTGAGAAGATGCATGTAAATCAGTCGTGTTTCACCCCTAATTTCAACCCACCAATAGACCTATGTTTAGCTTATTTATTTTAGGATTTGTGTCATAGTCATTTTATTCATGTATTTGATAATTTATATGAGTCTGATAAAAATGAAAATGGCACACCATATCTCTGAGTTCGCTGACACGGTTTCATTGGGATGCAGAGCTGAATGGAAGTGACGTGTTGCATCATTCACTGTGAATGTGACTTTCTTTATTATGTGAGACAGGAAAAGAATAACACTTCAGTGATACTGCAGCTTCTAGAGTTTTGGGATAGTAGGGTTTTGCGTTTTATTTTTTGTTGCTGGTTTTTGATGTGACAGCTTAAGAATAGCCCAAGTCCAAATGCAAATGGTTGCTTTAGTAACTGCTATCTGAATTTCTGAGCTTAATACATGTCTGTGAAGCATTTATGGTCTATTTTAAGGTAGTTTGCTTTTTAAATGACCGGTAAAATTATTTCATTTCAATTAAACTCCATGAGGTTTGTTTTTTTTTCTTCTTCTTTTTGGTGGTGGTGATGGGGGGGTGGGGGTGTTGAGCTGAAGAGGTTAGTTCCTTTAGGGATCTCCGTCTGGCTCTGGTGTGTTCTTCAGTCCCTCTTCCAGCTTTGATTTCATTTGAAACACGATTTCACCCAGGGATGCTCTCAGCAGCCAGAGCACTGCGCCTCAGATCAAATGAATTGTATTCACTAAGCTGTCTTCACAAACAACTTTGGCTCGTTGGAGGGCAAAAATACAAAATTGATCCACTTTAACAAGTAAAACAGTCTCAGAGGTGCAATCCATTAGAAACTGACTCTAAAGTGTCTGACCTTTGCGTGTCTCAGGAGCTTCATTGAAGTTCATCAAACGTTTGACCTTCCAGGGATTTCACATCTGAAGTTCAGTTCATTTGGATAAAACAGATGTTGCTTCTGGGGTGCTTCACGCTCGCGATGGACTCGCGGACTGACTGAAATGGCTCACAGAGGAGGAAAATATTCTGGTAACTGACAGCAGCTTGTGAAACACTTTCAGGCTACTGATGCATATATTCATGCTCTCTGGTGTCACAGACAGTTTAAAAAGAAATAACAGAACAGTAATACAACAAGAACAGTCATTGAGGGGAAAAAAGACAACATTAAAAAAAAAGATGCTACGTTTTTTTAAACTTATCACAATTCAAAGCCGCAGACCACATGGTGCATGATGAAAGCAGCGAGCGACACCTCACATCAGAGCAACGCTATGCAAAAATAGCCCGTTACAGAGCTAAAAGGTTTCTTTTGGTGTTAAAAGGCTGGTTAAAGGTCAGAATTCTTAAGGTCTTGTATGTTCACGCTTGTTTGCACCTTGCGTGAGGCTCTACAGTAAATAAAAACGGTGACCTGAGAGATCAGTGGATGAAAATAAAATAAGACCTGATGTTTGCTGCAGGGGGATCTGGAGCTGCAGAAGAGGTGGACGGACGGGTAGAAGAATACCACACAGACCAGATTCCATCCATCCATTTTATACCCTTATCTGGGATCATGGGGGCAACAGTTCAACCATGTCTGATCACTTTTTTTTTTAATATTGGAACTGCAGTTCAACCTTTGATTATAAAGCACATTTGTTGGAGCATCAGCACATTTTTCAGCTCAATTGTTCTATCGGAGCACAAATCACTTGTGGCATCCATCTGGACAAAGCAATCTAAAATATGTAGGTGACAAAGTGCCGTCTCTCATCAGGAGTTCTGATAAGGTTTTTAAACCCATTTTGAGTCACCGTGTTCATAGATTTAGTTATAAATCTCTACCTTTTTTCATTTGGCATTATGAATGGCTCAGGAATCATCAGTTCTTTTACCTGATTTTTTTTACTTTCTTTATCAGCGGCCTGTGGTGCTTTGGTAAATGCTAGTAGCAGTTTGTGGTGTTGTCATGGTGAAGGGCTTGAGGCACATTTTGCTCAGCATCCTTTTCTGTTATAGCTACACCTCCATTATCAAATCTTCCTTAACACAGAAGTCCGTCTTGAGAGCAAATATTTCCTTTTGGGTTGAACATAGGGCCACGTCTTTGAAGAACATGATTGGATCATGCTCCACCTACTTCCTGCCCAGACTTGGCCCATTTCTGATTGGTTGGTGTGACTAGAAACAGAAGGAGAACAGTATGTCTCGTTAGTGCGCATGACTGTAACACAAGGAAGTTGCAATGTTTTAAGCTTTTGTATCACATAATTGCAGCATTTGCTAGTTGTGATTCGTTCTCATTTCATTTCAAATGCGCGATTCAAATTTGAATTTCATTAAATGTTCAGACCCCAAACTCAGCTTTGTATGTGTACAAAATAAAAGTGTATTAAAAGGACCGTTTGCACAGGACTCTTCGTCTTGCCACACCTTCCTTGTCAAGTCCATACTGACAACACTGCGTAAACTTCCATTTCTGTGAAAGCAGAGGACTGAACGCTCCTCCTTTAGCATCTGCAACAGTAGTTTACGCAACATTGGTAGCTGCCCTGTAATGACAAGGTAGCAGTAGGGCTTGGTATCGTTTAAAACGTATTAATATTTTCAATATTTATACGTCGGTACTCGTTCCGAAATGTTACCCTTTGTGACACCAGATGTAAAATACACTGTTATTTTATACATTAATGGTTGAATGCTTATTTTGAAAGCATTTCCGCAAGACAAACAAATTCTAGAATGTGGTTTAACATTTGCTGTGTTTGAGTCCTGTTAGATGTTCATAAGTGTTCATTTATTCACCTTTTTTTTCTTTTTAAATCAAAAGTTTGGTTCAGTTCAAAAGAGAAGAATTCTCAAGAATTCAATCAGGGTTTTACCTCTGGGTTTGGGTTTAGTGTTTTTTTTTTCCAGCAGATGTTTTCAAAATGTTATCAGTAGCCTCTCATGAAACCAGACAGTCAGCCAGTAAGGAGCCAATAATGATATAGTGCTCTAAAACCTCCACAAGGCAGATGACAGCAGTCCAACAGAACCACAAGCTGCATCCACCACATTGATGAAAGGAGAGATGCTGTTTGTTAAAAACTCAATCAATAAATAATGCTAAATAACACACTTGGGACAGAGTAAGTGATGACAAATCTTGAGAGCAGCTTAATCAATGATAGAGATGTGATGCTTTTTAATACCCTACCTAGCAGTGCACTGGCAGGGATTCCCGTATACACCTGTGTATCACTTTACATACTTTTTGTACACATACAAAGTTGAAATTAATTTGTCCTTGTCCACATTATTACTTTGGTGCAATTACATAATTACTTTTTTTGTCTTGTTAGAGGCTTTTAAATATCAATTTTCTTTTGTACTTTTTGCAATTCCACTAATAAATGTTCCCTCCCGTCTGACAGAGCAGAGCCGCTCATGGACTATCATTTTAAAACTCTTCCAAGCGGAATTGAGCTGGGACCTGCAAGCAAATATCTCAGCTGCTGCAGACCTGCTGCCTCAAATGTTCCTCAAATGCCGTTAGCATGGCTAAGCTACTGTAGCGCTAACTGTAAGGAATACTAGCCACCAACATCTAAAGTCTTGGTTATAATCAGAGGACATCAAGTAAAACATAACTACCATCTTATGCTATGACTGGGTGCATTTATTCACAAACAAAAAGAAAACAAATAACTTTTCTCTAATAGTGTCAGTTCAGCCTCATGTTATGCTTAGACCAAATAATATAAAACTCAGTGAACCAGGTTCAGCTGGAGCTAATGAAACCTCCTTTCCCAGAGCTACGTAATAACAATAAAATGAATATTAATAACAAAAATATAATACTACTCAACTGGCAAACTTAAATTCTCAGAGGTTGATCATAAAATAAATAAATGAATCAACCTGCATAGTGTATAATTTCTTTAACTATGAAGCATCAGTAGATCTCATCAGTTGCTTCTGATATTTTTTTTATCTCATCGCTCGCTCACATAATCACAAGCTACACATAAATATGTCTTTCAGATAATGAAACTTAAAAGAAGGCTATTGTTTTTGCTAGCAATTTTTTCACACATCATAAAATCAACAGTGGTATTTTCCCCCAGACACTTTTTTTTTTTCACCATTTGCTTTCATGAAATGAGCACATGCTAACAAAGTTTTAGCTAACACTGAAATAAAACTGGAGAACAGTCATCAAAGCATGAATTAGCAGTTCTCCTCAATATTTGGAAACACAACATTCTTAAAAAAAAAACCAAATAACAATAATGTAAAACTTCACATATATTAACAAAAAAACCTTCACTTGCATTTTCATTTCATTTCGTTGCGTTCATTCTCCTCTTTTTTTCCCTCTCTGCTTCTTGTTCCATTTGACCACTAATTTCTTTATTTTTGGAAACAAGGCGCCACTTATTGGTGTCTTTTTTTATACATGCAAAATCCCAGCACTTTAAATCAACATATTTGCCAAATTTATGGAAGTTACACTAAGCTAAGCTTTGTTTTCAGATGAGGATAGGACACGCCCAGCTGTTTGTTTTTTTTTTTGTTTTAATCTCGCCCAGGTGCATTTACAAGCTGAAATACAGTAGCTCTGCTGCCCCCGTCCAAACATTAACAGCCTTTTTGCTACAAATACATGTTCCTTTCACACAAAACCTATTTACACTCTTTACCATCTAGTAAAATACCCGAGGTCGTTCTAGCTCTGGAAGGTTCCTTTAAAGATGGACGCTTCAAGGTTTTAGGGGTCAGCCACCCTTCAAAGGTAGCAGCAGTTCGTGTTCCCTGGTTTCATTCTTCCAGTTGCCTCCAACAGCTCGTGACTGTAGACGAGTGTTGGACTGGTGATCAACTGGTATGTCAAGTGTTTAGGAGATTAAAGAGTTAAACATCAGGACTTTTCCCAGACCTCTCTCATATTGTCTTTTATGCAGCCTGGTGAACATCAATCAGCTCAGATGTTTGAACACACCAGATAGAAATCTCTGTGCTTTTTCTCTCTGATATCAATTACTTTTTGTTTAATTATCCTTAAGGCTTCTGTATGAACCCTTACAAGCAGTGCAGCTTTTAAATATTAAATGCCACTGTCACGCTTGAGTGTGCAGGAAAAAAAAAACTTGCCTTTGATTTCTTAGATGGAGGGAGGGAAATGTGAATGATAAGCTGCTTAAGACCTTAAAAGAGCTTAAGAATCCATTTGCACAACTTAAAGAGTGTTTTTTCCAGCTTAGTACACTACATCTATTAAATTAGATACACACATTTGTATCAATGTGCTTTTATGTAACTAATACTGATATTAAGAAGCCTTGAAGTCATGTATTTTCGTAAGGTCCTACTGTCTTTCCAGTTTGTGTCATGATCTGTGGTTAGGTTTTCTTTAATGCTTCTTTGAACTTCATCTTTAGACTTTTGGAAAAGTTTTCCTGCTCTCAGTGCTTTAGTTGAAATCCTGTTTTGTCTTAAATTGGTATGTAACTTTCCTGCGTGTCATCTGTCGTTTTGCTTCCTTTGTTTTCCTGCCCACAGTGGTTTCACCTGTGCCATGTTATCCGTACGGTGGATGGTTGTGTAGTCTTCTCTCCCCTGCTGAGCTTTGTTGGTCCGTTTGTTCTCCCAGCCTGTGGTGTTCCTGAGATCTTTTTCCTGCTTCATCTACCTCCTGAACTGTTCTGGTTTTGTTTTATGTAGGGTTTTTGAACCCCTTGTCAAATTTTTCTGATGACTTTTGTCAGTTGTTTAATGAAAGACTCTTCAGTTCTTTGACCATTTGCTCACTTTTTTCCCCAACACATCATGGAGCAAACTTCCAGCTCCTGACTTCAAAAGGCCAAAGAGCCAGTGACCAAAGTATGGACGCACACAAAGTATGATGCAATTAATTACATCAGACATCCATCTACTTACACAGAAGTAAAATATTTTTTAATGAATTTCCCTTCAAACAGAGTCCATGGTGCTGTTTGCGTCCACATAAATAGGTTTCATGTGAAATCAGAAGATGATAGATCAGCAAATGCCACCGAAACAGCCCAGTCTGCTAAATCTGTTAAATTTATGAGTATTAGCATAAAAATGTTATTACTTTTGAACTTTTGGTAGGTATAAATATTTGATGAATCAGGCCGTTACAGAGGGCACTGGTACTGTCACGAGGCCATAGTGGTTTGATGTGCTTTGACCTGGATCCTTCAGAACCTGGCTGTGAAATGAGTCCTTCCAGTGTCAGAGGTCCCTAATGCACCTGAGCGCTTACAGAACCAGTTCACGGTCCAGACAAAGCTACTTAAACGTACCAGGAACTTGTTCAATAATTCTGCACTAAGTGGTTGATTCAACCAGCATTTATTGGCTAAGTATACGTCAGAAGTCACCTGCAAATGGTAAAACATGTTTCCCTGCACTGTAAACTTCCAATCCATCTTTCTGTATCAGCAATGCTTCACCTAGTGCATAGCGATATGACACATCGTATAATAAGCTTACCTCTGGAGTTTACTGTTGAGTCCTGTGCCTGTTTTTTTATTGATTAAAGGTTTCTCTGGTCACAGAGACGATCTGTTCGTGCACGGCAGGGTTTTGCTGATGTAAGAAATGTGTTTGTGTTTTTGTTTTGTTTTTTGTATCCAACTTCCTATCAAACAGTTTTCGCTTTACTTCTTGGATGCTTCATTGGAGGCATTGACTGACTCCATTAGTCACCTCTTTCCAGGCCTGTGGCTTGCTGGTCTCTGTCACACCCGTTCTAACAGAGCGAAAGAAAATGCTTTTTCTTTGCTCCGCTTCAGCTAAAATGACTTCTATTACCACGATAGAGTTTCAGTGAGTTCTGGAGCGTTGGAGTGTGTTAGTGAGTGTTTCTTTTCCACGGCTAATAGAGGGACCTGCTGTCACCCGGCCCTCCATTCATTCCACCCGTGAATGACTGCGGGTCCCAGCAGACCTCCATAAGTTCGCATTACAGCTCTGGCAGCGCTCGTTTCAGATGTTGTTGGCCAGTGGTCCAGTTAGTCAGCCTTGAAGAGTCCTGGAGTCCTGAAATGATCCAAGGTGAAAGTTGCTCGACTGGAGGATCCAAACCGACTCCTGGAGGTAGAAGACAATGAGTTTGAAGGAGCCCAGCTGGTGTTCACTGGTTAGCCATGATCAGCAGCTTTCAAAGCAGAGTGAAGATAGCCTCTTTGCTCTTCCTCTGAATCCTTCCAGGCCAACCCAAAGTTTACAACACAACAAAACAGATTAGTTTTAAAATCATTAATGTCTTTATTCACAGCACAGAAGGCAAGTCAAGACAGTACAGAGTAGCTAGAACAATGGCTTTTACCCCTTAATCCCCATGAATTAACAGCATAACCGTCCTCTCCAAAAAGTAATTAAACAAGACAATCGTGTTTATTTTCAACTTTTGCCCAAAGCTCAGATTCTAATATTTACAACACTAAAATCAAAAGTGTACTTTAGAGCAAAGATTAATATTTAGAAAGGATACATGGGGACAAAAAGAAAAGAAAATGGTATAAACGATCGTAAATCCAGTCACAGCGTGGCATATTTCTGTCCTGTGAAGGGATAAAAGATGCCAAACATTATAAGGTCTGAAACACCCAGGTGAGGAGAAATCCAAGCATAAAGAGACTTTATCAATATCAAAGAAAGAAGCTTTGATGCTCCGTGCAGCAGGAGGAAGGTAGCATGCGTGTTGTTCAGTGAGTTCTGGAGCGTTAGCGCGTTAGAGAATGTTTCTTTCCACTATGCCAAAGAGAACGTATCACACTAATAATGACATTGTGCATTTTTCTCTCACAAGTTGATGAAGCTCAAGGTAAGTGTCACTCCCAAAAGCTCCTGTAGATGGCACTGGGCTATTCAACATGGGGGTCAATGGGGATTTGCTCTCTTTTGGAGCCAGCTCCTAGTGGTCAGTCAAGGAACTTCAGCAAAATCTACTTCCTCATTGACTTCGACCCGGACTTGGGGATATCAGCGACTGAGAAAACATCAGTATTACTCATGAAACTGTTGCTGGTTTAATGGGCTGATTATGTAGATAAAGGTTTGGGGTAATATTCATTTTTGAATAGACATAATTACCGTATCCAGCATATTACACATACAGAATTTCGTTTGTCCTTCTTTGTGACTTGCTTGTTTTTTTTTCACCTGAAATTGTTGCGCTGCTGCACAGACGACAGGATGTCGCCTTCTGTCAACACTAATTAGAGTCGTGCCTGGAAATCACACTTCAAAGGAGACACCCTGGAGTGTTTCCACATTTGGACCTTTTTCTCAGTGTGACGAAAGACAACAAAACCGTGTAAACCAGTAAATTAAAACCAACACGAGAACAAGTAACGGCAATTGATGGCATTTCTAAGCACTTACCGCAGACACACAATTAACACCCGTTTACTCTCTCACATTCCCAGACTTTGCCTCTTTAAGCAGGAGTGTGATTTTTTTTTCTAACTGTGGCTGTGATTTGTGTGTCTGTCGCTGTTGCAGCTACATCCAGAACTCTCAGCCGTACCTGAACAACATGACGGCGGTGGGCTGCATGATGGCGCTGGCTGCAGTCTTCCTGCTGGGGATTGATGGTCACCACGTCCACAGATCGCAGTTCCCCGTCGTCTGCCAGGTAACAGGAGGAAGAGACAGACGGTGGGGGGAGGGAGGGGCAGAGGAGAGCCGGAGGGAAGGCTCCTGTGATCTGAGGCTCCATTTATCAGACGGAGTAACAGAAATCCTTTTCATCTCCACCTTCAAGAGTAGCGGGTAAAAATAAAATTCAGATTCCTGACCCTTTGAGTCTATCTGGAATAACATCTTTTCCAGTCAAAAACAGCCCTAACACTTTAGTCTTTGTAGTTAAAGATGAATTCATTAAAATGATTTCATTTTTTGATTGATTGAGAGCAGCTGGAAGGCTGAGTCATGACAGGAAGTGATGAACGGCGTGTGAAGCAAACTGCATGCTTTTGACCTTCACTGTTTTTACATGAAAGCCACCTGGTCTCACAAAGACATCAGAGGAGCCACTTAAAGCACCAAGCAGCGTGCCAACCATGAATCAAACGTGGCAAGAAAAAGTATGTGAACCCCTTGGAATTCACTTTCCATCAAAAATGACTTGACCTTCATCCAGGTCAGAGTTCACGCTGCACGATTTCAGCTGCCTCAGATGAAAGATGGTCAGCGGAGGTGAAAATGTTCCACTGTAGCTCAAAAACGGTGGTGGCAGATCTCACGATAAGACAGGAGCAAAGATCAACCTGCTGACGACGCAATGATGCTGCATTTAGAGCCTGAAATACACTCGGATTTACTTCTGTCGTAGCAACGAATCAGTGTGTGCTTTGCAATGTGACTCGAATTAATCTTATGACACTGTAAAACTCTGACTGTGAAACTGGCCTGAATCACAGGAATCAACAGGCACCATGTCATTAAGACGCTGACACGAACTGTTGTAGCTCCTCTTGAGCCTGGAGGTGTTGTTCAAAACCACTTCCACTCACAAATGACACTCATAAAGTTGAAGTTTGCTGTTCAGAAGTAGCATCTGCTGATGTCTAAAAAAAGACTCCAAGGCTTCATTTTCTTTTTCCACCAGCACTTTGACGGTTTAACATGTGACTTCCATGAAGACACAAGAAACAGTTTCTGACCACTCCTGGTTTTCTTCTTTCTTTAAGGCATTGATTTATTTTTACTGCTTTTACTGGATAGTCAAGCTTGAGTTACTGCTGAAAGACACATAACCGCGCTCACGTGTGCGTCGCTGTCCGTTCACTTCAAGCATTTCTGAAATGAATCGTTGCTTCCGGGCAAAAACATTTTCAACACAGACGCGTCGGACAATTCCTCCATCAAGTGTCAATGCCACGCTGCTGCATGGTTGTAGCATAAGTGTCAAATGTTGCATGCTTGGAGGCAGTTTCCGCTCTTTTAGCTTCATAAATGTATTTAAGTGAATGCCTAAATATAGCAAGATTACAGGAAATGTATTCCACGGAGACTGAAAGCACAATCACGGTTGTGGTGCTCTTAAAGGACGCTAAAAGTGGCATCTTTGAAGATTGTGCAGCTCTGAGCGGCTGTGACAACCTGCCATGGATCGTCTAACTACTATGTTTGTGTGCTGGTTTGTATATCTGAGGAGAAATGCGATTTAAAAGAAAAGGTTATAAGGCGTTTTGGATCAGCAGTGCGCCAGCAACAGTCTGAATCGGACTGTCAGTTCAGACAGCTCAGGGCTGCGTCTGCTGTGGTCCACCGCCTCGGTGTGTCCTCGCTTCAACACAAGTCAACCTGCGACTGGAGCTCCTCGCTACGGATGTTTTTTTTCCCCCGTCACACATTGACGTCTCGCAGGTCTCTGCTTTGATGTGTCATGGGTAAAAACACGACGAGGAGTTGACCAAAGAAGACACAAAGAGAAGAGGACACACATCCTCCCATCCCCCCCACAAAAAAAAAAAAACATGTCTGAATTCTACAACCTCCATATTTACATAACCAGCACCCTGTTTTCTAGCACCTGAATTTTCATAATTTCCCTGCAGCAGACCAGCGTCATGTCTGCCCCGTTGGACCAGCGGTCCAGCTTCCTACCTGCAGAGGACTCAGTGGGGAGGGAGGGCTGAGGTGGGGCTAGTCTGAATATCCATGAGGAATGTTTTTTCATGACAAAAGGATTTGACATTTTGAATTACAAATTTAGATGAACCATTGCCTGGAAGAGTTTCAAAGCAAAGTCAGAGCAGTGGCACTGGGCCTCATTCAGGAAACGTGAGCAGAGCAAATCTGTGTGCAAACTGTTTGCAGAGAAAAATGTTTCCATTTGAGATTCATGAAAATGTTTGCAGTCCTGAAGATTTCACAACAAAGTCTCCCCCGGCCTGTGACGACACGTAGACAAGCTCCTCCACCTAACCCTCTGCATCCTCTTCTCTTACAAACTAACTTCACTACGTCCATAAATATCCTCTCTGGTCCTCCTCTAGACCTTCCTGCCTGAACGTTCCAACCTCATCATCCTTCTGCTGATACATTCACTACCCAAACCATCTCAGTCTGACTCTTTCCAAACATCCCGCATGTACTCTTTCTCTGATGTCCTCATTCCTGGTCCTATCCATCCTCGTCACTCCCAAAGAGAACCTTTTAAACTCTGCTACCTCCAGCTCTGCCTCCTGTCTCTTCCAAACACATTAATGTTAAGTGATGGGACTTTGCATATTTAAGCTTCAGGTTATGTGTGTTAACAGCAGTACATCCCCCGGCTGCAACAATGTATAGCTACTGTTCCCAAAAGTATTAGCTTGAGCCTTCACACACATATGAACTTGAGTGACATGCCCGCCCACCCTTTGCAGCTAAAACAGCTTCAGCTCCTCTGGGACGGTTGTCCACAAGGTTTAGGAGAGTGTCTGCGTGAATTTCTGACCATTCTTCCAGACGTGTATATGTGAGGTCCCTCTGATGTTGGACCAGAAGGTCTGGCTCTCAGTCTCCGGTCTAAGTCATCCCAAAGGTGTTCTATCAGGTTGAGGTCAGGACTCTGTGCAGACCAGTCCAGTTCATCCACACCAAGCTCTCTCATCCAGGTCTTCATGGACCTGCTTTGTGCACAGTCATGTTGGAAGAAGAAGTGACCATTTCCAAACTGTTCCCACAAAGTTGGGATCATGGAGTTGTAAGTACTCGTCTCCTGGCAACCACCAAACCCAGACTCGTCCATCAGATTGCCAGAATCAGAAGTGTGATTGATCACTCCAGAGAACATTATAGAGTCCAGTGGTGGCACCTGGTGATGTATGGCTTGGATGCAGCTGATCACCATGGAAACCATGTTTTCCAGCTAACCTGAAAACACATGAAGTTTGGGGGTCTGCTCTGCTACCACTCCATAGAGGAGCTGCTGTCGTCCTTTCCGCTTTGTTAGATTACCACTAAAGGTCAACTGTGGACTACTTAGTAGCGAGAAAATGTCACCACTGGATCTGTTGCACATCCCATCACAGCACCACGCTGGAATTCTCTGAGCTTCTGAGAATGATCCAGTCTTTCACCAATTATTGCAGAAACAGGCTGCAGGTCCAGGTGCTCCATTTCATACACCTGTGGCCATGGAAATGACTGGAACACCTAGATTCAATCATCTGGATGACTGAATCATTTTGGTAATGTAGTGTATATGACACATATAAGCTCACTGATGGAGTTTGCTGTTAACTCCTGCAGAGCCATGTTGCTGTCTCCGTCAGCTGCAGTTCCTGATGAAAAGTCTCTCCTGTTCCAGAGGAAGTGCAGCTCTCTGCAGCAGAGTTTAGTTGTTTTTGTTGTTGTTGTTGTTCTGTTTTTTTGCTCCAGCTTCATAGCAAACCATTTTCACTTTAGTGCTTCATTGGACAGAAAAACACAGAATTAACTGCAGGAGTCACCTCCTTCACCTTTTGCTGGTCCTTGCCATGCCCCTAACCCCCAAACAGAGACAGATAAAATGTTTTTCCTTTGCTCCACTTGAGTTTGCTTTTATCACAGAGTTCAAAAATGTTTTCTTCCTCGCTCCCTCTGTTTCTTTTCTTTTTTTTAGATTTTTTTCTGGCTCTAGTGGTCTTTATTAACAGTGAAGATTGACAGCAAGCAGGGCAGAAAAAGAATGGAGGAGGGCACGCGACATGGGCCGCCTTCTTAAACCACTGGACTACTCCATTTCTTTTTTTTCTTTTCTTTTCTTTTCTTTTCTTTTCTTTTCTTTTCTTTTTACATGCTCCATGTACACATGTGAACCTGCAGGTTGATATTAATTACGCTGAATAATGAGCCTACCACAGTAGGTTTTTAGTACGGAGGGGATTTATGGATTTATGGACAAGTCCACTTATAAAGAGGTCTACTTCTTCCCAGTGATGTCACACCTGTTGGGACGTCTCAGAAAAAAGCCAACATTTGACTCCAGTTGTGGAGGTAAAACTGCCCATTTACTGTTGCACAACCAGAAGTGCAAGTTTGTACTTTGCTTGTCCCTCAGGCCAAGCTTTCTGGTTTTAGGCCAGCCAGTACAACAACACTGCTGGAAAAGAAAGGCTTTTGCAACCCTTCTCCAGTTTCAGCTTTTGGCACCACTGCAGAGAGTCTGCAGCTACGGACTTTGTGAGGTTATTTGTATAACAACATCTAGAGTGACATGTGGTCTTGTCTTTGTTAAGCTGCTTCAGTGTTCGGGGATCATCAGGCTCTGTGGTGACTGACAGTCAAATGTATAATTAAATCAATCCCAGCTTTTGATTTAAGATATAAAATGTTTACACAGAGAGAAATACATAAATATTGGATGGGTTTTGCATTTCCTCCATGATAACTTTGACTTATTTGCTGTCTTTAGAATTTTGTAGCCTCGACCAGTATTTTCTTTGGGTTTCAATGCTGATCATTTGTACTTTGATTCAGGGACTGCATTTTTCTGTACTTTTGAAACTCCTCTGCTGTGGTGCCGCAGTGTTCTGCTCAATGGCTTTCTAACTTTCAGCATCATCAGGTCTCCGCAACAGACCTCCGACCCTTCAGCAACCGTTTTATCATTGTGAACAAAAATTTAGATCCTGATACACTGTGACAAAAAGGTTTGTAAACCTCTTGGAATTATCTGGTTTTCTGCATTAATTTCCAGTAAAATCTGTTCTGATCTTTATCCAAGTCACAATATCAGACAAACAGAATGTGCTCAAGCTGATAACAGACTAACATTTATAATTTATTGTGTATTTACTGAATACATCCATTCAATATTCATGTTGCTGGAGGAAAGAGCTGGTTAAGCCTCCTTTGGCTGCAGTGATTTCAAGCAAGTGTTGTTGGTAGTCCTGGATCAGGAGGAATTTTGGATCATTCCTCTTTCCAGGATGTAGGATGTTTGGTGTAGACGTAGCCTGATGGATCAGAGCCACATCTGGACAGATGTAGGGTCTGAAAACTAACATAAAAGCCTCCTCATCCAGGAGGTGGGACCAACTGTTGCTTCTAGCGCTACGACCAATCAGAGCAAAGAACAAAGTGACGTATTCAGATACAAACTGGCCAATGGGAGAATGTTGTGGGGAAGAAAGACTTTGATCATTAGATTAAGTTTATCAGGTGTTTCTTGTTTGTTGATTAGATGGACCTCATCCACCACAATCCAAGTCCTTAAATGTCGATGACAATGGCGGTTTGGACAATCGAGGTTCCCCCACTGCGGCCGTCTTATTTGTTCAACCAGACTACAAGGTTTCAGCTCTGTCGTCATCACATGAGGTCCTCTCCGAGACGCCCTACAAGGATAGTTTGATATGACTGAATTTCCCCTCAGGATTAATAAAGTAATTCTGATTGACTCCCCACGACATTTGGGAACCATTAATGAGCTTTTTTTTTTTGCTGTTACTTCTGGGTTCTTCTTTATCTCACTGAGGCTTCTGTGTTGTCTTTGGAGCCTTCGTGGCTGAACATTGACCTTTAGGAAGAATACCACTGCACTGAATTATCTTCATTTCCAGACAGATTCCAACCCAACTGCAGACTTTTGGGTTTGGATCCCTAATCAAACCAACTGATCGTATCTCTTCAGAGATCTGTTTTTTCAAGGTATGGTTTTCTTATGAACAATTTAAAACATTCAATGTTTGAGTCTTTTGTCAGAGTAACGGTTTGCTAATATGGAAGCGAAAAAAACACCAAATAGTTGTGACATCAGAACTGGGATCAATGGAAACGGGAGTGATTGATCCCAAATGAATTACTCTCAGCAGTCAGGCAGCTGCAGAGCTTCCGAGGTGACAAGTTTGGTGTTACGAGTTATAACACGGTGCTGTGACATGAGGAGACAGTTTCAGCTTCTGGAGGGAATGATCAGTGACAACATGCACAATCACATCCAAAAAACAGTCCCGGGTCAGAACCGCGATCGCCACAAATAAGACACATAAATCTTCTCCTTAAACCATCCAGGTCAGAAACCCAGAGAGCCAGCTAAAGATATTCAGGTCAGAAAAACAGACAGGGACTTGCAGCAGGCAGAGACGCAGCTGCAGAAAAAACAGGTCCAGACTGGATGTCTCAGAATTACCGGTGACTGTCTAGCTGCGACGGATCCTGCTGAAAAGGCAGCAGAACAGATTAACTGAATTGTGCTGATCACCTGAGATGCCGGAAGGGGGGGTGGGGGGTGACGACAATAATTTCCCTTCTGAGGAATTTTAATTGATAGTGTGTTATCAGCTTTAGCACATTATGGTTATCTGTTATTGTGACTCAGATGAAGATCAGATTTATTTTATGGAAGATGAATGCAGTCAAGCGCTTAATTCACATAGTTTTCTTGCTGTTTACCAGAATAGCAGACGATGGAATCACAGCTCTAATGAGGAGTGGGAGTGCGTCTCTGTCATCCACATTGGGCCTGTGTCTTTGAAGCGAAGGGGAGATTTCCATTTCTGCTGCTCCTCTGCTCCTTGTCCCTGTCCAGTTATTTTCTCTCCTGCTTTGTTCTGCCTTTCTCTCTTGCTCGCTGAGTCTGACCTTCTGCTTTGATTGTTTTCGCCTTCTCCTGCAATCTCTCTGCCCCCTTCTAAATTATATTTTTCTCTGCTGCTGCCACTTGCTATCTTCATTTCCCAATTGTTGACCCTGTTTGTACCTTCCTGCTCTTCCTTGTGACCTCTTCTCCTTCTTACGTACCTTCCTACCTACCCACCTACTTAGCTACCTAGCTAGCTAACGACTTGCTTACCTACATACCTACTTAGCTACTTACCTTCCTACCTACCTACCGCCCTAGCTCCCTAACTTCCCACCTACCTAGCTAGCTAGCTAGCTAACGACTTGCTTACCCACCTATATACTTACCTAGCTACTTACCTTCCTGCCTACCTACCCCCCTAGCTCCCTAACTTCCCACCTACCTAGCTATGTACCTAGCTCGCAAACTAGCTACTTACCTACCTACCTCCCTAGCCCCCTAACTATCTGCCTTCCTACCTACCTACCTAGCTAGCTAACTACCTACTTACCTACCTACCTCCCTCCCTACCTTTCTACCAACTTACATAGCGTACCTACGTACCTACGTACATCCAGTATATCAGAAAATGTAACTTCTGCTTTTATTTTGTTCAAGAAACAACAAATCTCTACCATTGACATAACTTTGCAGTGATATTCGTGGACCCGACACGTAATTCTGGGTATTTACGTGCAGGG
>JBAMYA010000008.1:17444288-17466603 GCA_037176975.1 Arrhamphus sclerolepis
TTGTTTGTGTGTGTTTGTGTATATATATGTATATATATATATATATATATATATATATATATATACGTGTGTGTGTGTGTGTGTGTGTGTGTGTTCTGTTTAAACATTTTCCACACCAGTGTTTATTTCTCGGAGTTTGTACTGAAGTTACCTTCCAAAACCATATCATCCCTCTCAGGCTGAATGTGATAGGTCCAAGTCTGTTTTATGCAATCATCTGCCCTGAAGACACACATTAGAAATAAACATTAGAAATTCTCATAAATGAATCAAGAAAAAAAGACATGATGAAAAGTCTTTCACTTTTGAAACATGCCTGTTAGGATTTCTCATTTTCCAATTGTCACTTCCCCTAATCAAGTATCTATTTACAAGCTTGAGTTTCATGTGTCAGTAACTTCTCATGAAAGTGTTTCAGTTTTCATGCTGTGGAGGCGACTCACACACGATATTTTACTTTAACTTACTCATCTATCACTAAATTTAGGGTTTGGGGGTTATTTTACATTTGGAAAATTCTCTTGTTCTTTTGAGAATGTAGACTTGAGTATATTTTTAAAGGCTGAAACCAACCAGAAGCAGGTCTCTGGTTTGGGTATGGTGTTCCATTGGCAGATGTCAGATTTATTGGCCTTTCCATCAAAGTGAGCCAGACATTTGAATACTTGTCCTCTTTGACACAAAGAATTAATCTGGCTCTTCTGGGTTCAGCTTAATTTCAGGAGACAGAACACATGGATGCAACAGAAATCGCCTCTGGGTGCTGTTGGACAGGCGTACAGCCAGTCAGAGAAACGAAGCACATGGTGTCAGCAGACCTAGACCAGAATTTTTGTGAAGTGAATGGTATGGCTGGCGAGGCGAATCAAAGGGTCAATACCCAAGTACAGCAAAAATGGAATCTACTGGGCAGCAGTACGGTCCATTTTGAGCTTTGCAGACATCTAAACATCCAGTTTTGGAGGACTATGCAGACTCCACTGTTTTGGAAGTGGCTAATTTAGCACAAGGGTATTGACGTTCTGAACCTCGGAATCAAGGAACAAAACAAACGCTGAGGGTTGTAAGTGCTGGAAAATATTTCACAGAACACGGCAGAACCCACACTCTTCCAGGGTTTCCAGACTTCCACTGGTTATCCCAAACAAAGTAGACAAGATCACCACTCATCTCACATCCAGTGTTTATCGTTTCTTTGCCTAGTCCTTCAAAACCAGGTGTGTGTAAAGCCCCAAATGCAGCGTACTGCCACCCAGTGGACACCATTTTCAGGGTACTAGGGTATCCTGTATTGCCCTCAGCATCTGAGCTTGATGCTCAGGCTCCCAGTAGTTGTTTGATCATACTGAAACTAGATTTGTGGGTGTAAAAGAAAATGAGTACCACCTATATTAGCTGCCAGTAATAGGAAAATACCACCTCAGAAGAACAACAATTTAAAACTGCTTTTGAAAAACTCTTTCTAAATTGATTTTCTGCAACAGTTGCTTCTCTGATGATCATTGCTTATGTCTTGGGCTCGCCTTGGGTTAGCGCAGCCACTGAAAAAACAATGCATGTGCTGTTGTTCATCTGAGGTTGCTTAATACTTAGACGCACAATGATGAGAAGATGTTATCACACAGAAAGTAGCATGGGTGTGTGTTATTAATGTGAGTTCAAATTAGCACACCAGTGAAAGGAATGTATTATCCGAAATGCCATATCCAAAATAGAATTCTAGACGGAAATATTGTCGTTTTTTTATTCTGTTATGTATGTCCTTGTTACAAGTTTCAGGGAATGGTGAGTGTGTATAAATGAATTGAACTGTCTTCCATTTATTTACGGGGACTAGAGGCCCTATGAGATGGTGTTTGTGTGAGTTTGCCTCCTCACATGCGCATGTGACCGGTCAGGATCACTGTGTCATTGGCTTTTTCCTCGATGTTGAAGTAAATGTTGTCGAAGGCTTTGAACTTCTGGATGTCAGTCTCTCTGAAACTGACAGCTGCCTTAAAGTACCATTTCCCCAGAAACTGAAAAAAAATACACAAAGAGAGCCGTGAAGGGATGGCAGCGAATGATTGAGAGCGGAAGCTAATAAAGATGCGAACCCACAACCTGTAACAAAGACCACTTATGGAAAGAGCAGAGGGAGTGGAAACTTTTTGAGAGCGTTTTCACTCATGGAAACCAGCACATCATCTTCAGCAGACGCCACACTCAACAGGAACGCAGTAAAACTCACGTTTCACTGTAAACTCATCCAAAACTCAAGTGCAGTCACCGTTTATTGCTTTATACTCAGTCTCTTCGCAGTTCCTCACCTGCTGACGGTCGATAGTCTTCACAAACAGCTGCTCATGATATGTGCAGGGAACGGTGACCTGTAGCATCAAAGTGTATAAAGATAAGAAAAAAGACCACACTTGGTTCAGCATAACTGCAGATTAAAGTGACACGCTGGCATCAAAATTCCCATAAAGCCCCAGGACACTCTGATGGTGTGCAATGTTTCAACATCTTAAATAGACAGCGGATGGAGGTGAATTATTAACCCGGGTAATGCAGCTGCTGAACTCTAGTCTCTGAGGAAGGTTCATGCTGCGCTGAACATGCATCCTGTAGGCAAAGGGTTTTGGGTTTTTGTGTTTGAAAGTGAGTCATAGTTTCACATTATGAGATTTATTCATGTTCCAAAATCCTCTGACAGAAGAAAACCCACTTTTTTTTTTTTTTGCACCCTTGCTGAGTGAGTCAGCTTCATGTGGGAGGTGTTGGATTATTAAAATCTCCTTATCAAAGCGCAGGTTGATTATAGAAACAAGCTGCAGCATCGAGACGCTGCAGACGCAGAGCCTTTTCAGCTCGAGTTCAGAGTTTCTGTCAACATGCTGCAGGTCTCCCAGGAATCATTAACTCCACTGCTTTTCTCATCCTCCACCTGGACAAACAGTAAACGGTCACCAATAAAACCCACGTTTTTTGGACTAATAACCATTTGGTTCATCCAATAAAACATAAAAAAATAATTAAAAATAGAATAATAATAATAACGATGATAAGAAGATGAATGATGATAATAATAAACTAATTGAAAATAATAGGAGTAATAATGATAATGATAAAAAGAAGACAAAGAAGAATGATAGATAGATAGATAGATAGATTACCAAGATTAATAATAATAATAATAATAATAATAATAATAATAATAATAATAAACTTGGACTGGCTGGGAATGATTTACAATGATCATTTTAAAATCCTGGCATTGCAGGGAATCGTTATTACTAAGAGAGAGCCTAATACCTATTACTAAGGTCATAAAATGTTATTATGAGGCTTCAAAGTTTTTAATTTTTAGACCTGAACTAAAAATCTGTTTTACAAAACAATAATTTGTAGCCATGACTAACACATACCTATAACATAATTTGAATCTAATATTTGGCCACAGAATTGTAATTCATTACTTCTAAACACACAAGAAGAATAATATGAGGTCAGGAAATACTCATCTGAACCCATAAAATACCAATTCGAGCTCACAAAATACAAACTTTTTGGTCACAAAATACCAATTTGAGACTGTGAAATACTAATTTTGACATACAAAATAAGTTTTGTTGACGTAAAAAATAATACAGAACTGTGAAAAAATAATCTGAAGTCATTACATTCTATTCTGAAACCACAAAATACCAATTCAAGCTCATAAAATACTAGAATGTGTCCATAAAACACAATTTCCATGTGAGAAAATATTATTTAGTTGAAATAACAATTGTAGTATAGTTGAAAAACAAATAATTTGTAGCCATGACATGACATGAAAAACTATTTTGTGGCGACAAATTACTAATTTGAACTCGTAAAAATACCAATTTGAGGCCAAAAATAAACAATTCTGGTCACAAAATACTAACCACAGACTATGAAATACCAATTTGTGGTCACAAAACATCTTTGCTGTCGTAAGAATTAATATGAAGCTGTGAAAAAACAAATTCTTGGTTATTGCGTATTTATCTGAAACCACAAAATACCAATTTTAGCTCACAAAATACTAGTTTCTTGCCACAAAATACTGAAATGTAGATATGAAACATTAATTTCATGTCACAAAATGTTACTTTGGGGCTTCAAAATGCTCATTTAAGCACATGTAATACAAATCTATTTTAAATCTGTAACACTAAATTGCTCAGAACATGCTAATCTGAGGCTGTGAAACATTTTGTCATGAAATACTAATTTGAGCCCATATTTTATTGATTTATTCTTCAGATAAATGAAAACCGGTTCTCAAACATTTTACCTGGAAAAATAAAGGTTAAAGATATTAAAAAGATAGCCATATAAGGGGTTGGAGGTAAGTGTACCAAAGGTTCCAAAGTCTTTTTCACAGATCGGCTTTTCATAAACTTAAGCTCACTGAGCCCGATTTGCTCATATATTTATAGACCCAACTTTTATAACTACAAATACACAGAAATGTGTGTGTGTTTTAAAGCGATGTCTGAAAACCCCTCAGCTGAAAAGTGCCCCTCAAAAACACTAGCAGGTTGTGATGAAAGTCTGGAGCATCCTCTGATTTCTCTTGAGAACATTTTCAAACATCTGTTTCTTCAATCGATGAAACTTAAATCTACATGTTTGAATATTTCTAAACATTTGATGAGGCCTTCTCAGAACTCAAGTGCGTCATTATGAGATCAGGTGACGCTTGTCTTCCACAAGGTGGTGTTTTTTTCTGACTTAGTCCTGCAGTAACTGCCTTCATCTGCCCCTGTTGCTGTAATTAAGAGCTTGTAAACTTTAGAATTTCAATCGTGTGTGTGTGTGCGCCAGATTTATGGCCCCAACAAAGGAGACTGAGAAGAAAATAAATGCGATTTCACATTCCTCTCAGAGTTAAAGGCCGTTCAGCATGAACACACACAAATAAAGCTGTTTTTCGTAATTATTGTTTTTAATTGTTACTTTATTGTTGAACAGGTGCCACAAAGGTTTTGCTTTAGGTCTTTCAACAAAAAGGCCAGATCTCCTGGTGTTGTATGTGGACGGCGTGACTGGTGAGCAGCTGGGAAAACGCAGCTCTACTGAAAAAACATGAAACGTGAGGAGGAAAGGGGGGTGTAATCCAGGAAAGCAGTCAACAGTTTCCGGAATCTTCTGCAAGATTTCATGCAATGTCAAACACAACATGGCTTCACTTTCATTTTTAATCATTCGTAAGAGCAAAACTTTCCAGTGACACTGTTTTTGTTTGTTTTTTTCACAACAAAACTAAATTTCTGAAGCTTTGTTCTTGACTTAAAGAAGACATGAATCTATTCAGGTATTATTGCAATTTCATTAAATGGGAACATTTTAATTAGCATGTCCACTTGTTTCTTTGACTTCCTGACCCCTTGTGGAGCAACAGCTGATGTAGGCCTGATGGCACCTTGAATCCACCTACGAGTCCCCCTTCAGCACTGACACCAGCTCTCCACTCTCCTTCAGCTCCTTCACAATGTCCAAGCCACCGATCAACTCTCCTTTCACGTACAGCTGGGGGTAAGTGGGCCAGTTGGAGTAAGTTTTGAGCCCCTGACGCACCTCTTCATCCTGCAGAATATCAAAGGTGTCATAATCCACACCAGTGCCATTTAAAATCTCCAGTATCTGCCTGCTGAAGCCGCATCTTGCAGCCTCCTTGTTGCCCTTCATGAACAGCATGACCGGGCCCTGGTTGATGATGCTCTTCAGGCGGTGCTCCAAGGTGACAGCCTTCGGACAGATGTTCTCCAACTCTCCGGATTCCGCCATCTCCTTCACGATGTCCAGCCCCCCCACCAGCTCCCCGTTCACATACAGCTGGGGGTAGGTGGGCCAGTTGGAGTAGGTCTTCAACCCCTGTCGGACCTCTTCGTCTGAGAGGATGTCGAAGCTGCTGAACTGGATGCTGTGCTCCTTGAGCAGCGCCACAATCTGCCGGCTGAAGCCGCAGCGGGGCTCCAGCGGGGCCCCCTTCATGAACAGCATGCACGGCGCCGCGTTGATCAGCTTCTTCAGCCGCTGGTTCAGGTCTGCGCCTTCCGTGGGGCCGTCGGGACCTCCTGTGGCGGCCAAGTGCTGGACTTTCTTGGTGAGCTCAGGAGCGTGCGCACCGTCCAGGCGGTCAACCTTCTCCCCCGCAACGAAGAACAGAAACGTGGGGACGGAGGAGACCCCGAACCGCTCGGACACCTCTGGAACCGCTTCAGCCTCCAGCTTCACGAACGTCGCGCTCTTGTGCTCTTTGGCTAGCTCGGCCATCACCTCGTTCATCTGGCCACACTGGGGGGCCCATGCCGCCTGGAAGTGGACCACGGTGAGTTTTTTTCCGGCTTTGGAGAGTAAATCCTCAAACTGCTGCTGGCTCGAAACCTCCATGACACCCGCCATCTTTTCCTCTCCGTCTCAATCTCTGCTGCGTGTGCTTCCGGTGCAGCTCTTACGTCACATCCGTGTAGCCCGGTGGCTTCTAACAGGTAGCAGAGCTGGGACTCCCGGGGAAGCGGTTCGGTTTTTGAGGATAACAGCCTACCAAAGAGCACCGGAAGCAACGGGATAGTGTTATTCGTAAGGTAAGCGATAAACCACACGGACGTTGTCAAAAGGAACTGCCCAAGTTTGTGACGACTTCACGTAAACGGAACGCATCGTATCGTTAGCAGCAGCCTTAGCCGCCTGAGCAGTTAGCGCCGTTACAAACGTTCATGTCGGTTCAGTGGTCGAACAAACTCCTGGTTCACGTCATCCTGGTGTGAATACGCATTTATTGCAAGCGTTTCCATGCTCAATGGAAAGTTATGGGTTTGTAGATTTAAAAAAATAAGTACCGGTTAATCTCCGGTATGTAGGGACAGATAGACCGTCGTGAGACGGTTAGTTTTACCCCACTGATGATGTGTTGTGGCAGTAGTTATCCTTATTTGATACTAATCCAAAAACCGATTTGAGCTTCTGCGTAGCAAATACGCACGAAAACCGCCGTCTCTGATGTATACTGTTTCTGTGCCTTGTTGTTCGAGCCGCTTTGTAATTACACCACACACCACTAGAGGACAGTGCCTGTTATTTAATGCAGTGCAGTTTTCTTCTGATTACTTGGTTTAAATAGCCCCACGGAGCAAGTAAAGTTTTTTTGTTTGTTTTTTTAACCTAAGTAATGCTGGGTTCACATTGTAATATTTCGGCCGTCTCTGTCGAAAGATGGTCAGTGGTGGTAAAAATGTTCTATCGTAGCTCAAACACAGTGGTGGTAGATCTCACAATGAGACACAAGCAAAGATGACCCACAAAAGATGGGCTGCGACAGATATCAACAGTGTCAGAAATTTGGACGAATTTGATGGCCTGTCGCTGCTGTTCTACAATTTCTGTCAGCTAACCAACCAATAGGAACAGACAGTGCAATAATGTAAACATTACCACAGTAGCCTAGCAACAACAGCTCCAAATAAAACAGAGGAACAGGAAACAATCCAACTCAAAACACTTCTTTTTCTGGATTTTATTTATTTTATTTTCAAAGCATACAAATACCACTACAGCAACGCTAAGATTAAAGTAATCGGTACATTAGCAGCAACCTGCTTATGACGCTACATTTTGCATATTACAAGACTGGAAAAAATCGTACAGTGCGAAGATGGCATTAGAGCCAATAAATGTGTAAAAATTGACCTGGTCTATCAGCACCAAAGTAGACTCTTTGTTCTTCCTCTAGACCACCTGCCTGGCAGTTCCCACCTCATCTTCCTTCACTATCTCTTCTCTGTACATGTCCAAACCATCTCAGTCTGGCTGCTCTGACTTTCTCATAAAAATATCAAACATACCCAGTCCCTTTGATGTCCTTATTTCTGATTATGTCCATTCTCATCACTCCCAAAGAGAACTTCAACATTTAAACTCCTGTCTTTTCCTAAATACCATGGTTTCTAAATCTTTAAACATCAGGGGTCTCACTGTCATCTTGTATGCCAGCACATCTCGGTACTTTGCCTTTGCTAATGTCCCCAGCCCTGTTTGGATGAAAGCATACCATTAAATTTGCCTGGTGGTAAATTTACAACTTTGAAACGTTTTCTACTAAAAATGTGTTTGTTTTTACTAAAACATAGTCGGCTTTCGGCCAGTGCTGCTGGCTGAGTCTTCTTCAGCCGCAATGTGTCTTCAAGCTTGCACTGCTCCACTAGTGCCTGGCACTTTGTCCACTTTCATTTGTTTACCTTCTTAATGCTGGCCTCCCAAGGAGCTGTGAGCTCCATTGGGAGCATCTCCTTTGCAGCACCACATCTGGCCTCCAGGAAGTTGTTGCCATGTCTGAGAACTTGAGCTGCCTCCATAGATCAACTGAAACCTTATTAAAATATACTGTTGGGAACATCTCCCTGGACACGGTGGACAAGCTGATGAATCCATCTTGTCCCAGATGTGAAGGTTTGATGGACCAGGCAGGTCAACACATGGTGCATTTCCACTGGTGGCGCTGTGGCGGAGTTGACTCTCTGATCGGGTACGCTGTGTGCAGAAGATGACCTAATATCCACTTCATGTACGAGTCATCTCATTCAGCACCACCATTATGTCTTATACAAACAACACTTGTGTTGTAGTGTACATGCACCTTGCTCTGTCAGCTTAGTGGAGACATGATGGCTGAAAGGGCTGAGGAGGGTGTCGGCCCTGTAAGGCCAAGAACTAAGAATATACTTGCTGTTTGACTCTGCATTCATGTCTGTTCGCGTACACAACCAGCTGCATTGTGAATTTTGCTTGCGTACCATGGAGACAGGTTACCAGAGGTAACCAGTTGGGGGCAGAATGCCAGAGTCAGAAATACAACCATATAAGCAGTAGAAGAAGTTAATATTTAGTTTTTGTTATGGCCACAGTCAGATAAAACAACTGGAGCATCATTTGGAGATGTTATGAACTATGAAAACAATGTCATCGGGATGGGGGTTTGTTTTGTCTTCTGTTGCCGATGTGTAACATTGACGAGAAACACTGACCTCTAGTGGCAGCAACGTTCAAGTGAATATTTCAGCTTGTGTACACATTGCGCCTTTTTTGGAGTACGAGTGGCCAACGTGTCAGGTGTACATAGGATACACTTGTCAGCCATGTTGCACTTGCATACACTTTAACAGCAACTATATTCCTGGCCTTAGAGGTTCCTGTCTAGTGGAACCCTACTAATGGAAACATACCTATGGATCTGGACCAAGAACTTGAGTCACTGGGATTCTGTATGCTGGCTCTTGTTTAAAAACTCCTCCTCTCCGCTTCATCCTCCCACCACGTCCATGCTCCCTGCTTCATACCTACTGTCCTCTGAGTGAAACCTTTAAATGTAAAAGTACTTAAAGAACAGATATAAGGACTGTGCATTGCAAGAGTGCTTTTAAGTTGTTCTTTTTTTTTTGTTGTTGCTTGTTTTTATTATGAAAAGCACTTTATAAATAAAGTTTGATTGATTGACTGATTGAAGTTAATCTATAAGCTCTGAAACTCTCAGTTATACATACATGTGATACATATTTACTTGAAATTGTTGTGCTGTGATGTAGGAGCAAACATGGAGGAACAAACTTCAGACATAGACGTGACGGTGAAAACACTAGACTCCCAGAGCAGAACCTACACCGTTGGGGCTCAGGTAAATGTTCCTGCTTCATTCTTGGCATTAAATCCTAATTTTCTAGTTGTGACTCATGCTTGTTTTCATTGTTCTGCAGCTGACAGTGAAAGAGTTCAAGGAGCACATAGCTCCATCTGTGGGCATCCCTGTGGACAAACAGAGACTGATCTACCAGGGCAGAGTGCTGCAGGATGAGAGGACGCTGGCAGATTACAGTAAGTCAAAAAGGAATTCCTTTAAACTAATTTTGTCATAATTCAAGGTCAGCTCATGAGTTGTTTCTGTCTTCCTTGGTTTTTTTTTTAATATATATTGTCATGTTGCTTTGATTTTAGTTTTCAGAAAATTATTTCTCATGGTTTTAGCATTTCATGTCCAAGGTAAATAAACACTACTTTCAGATATAGCACTTGTTTTACTATTTTGAATCACAGCATGAGGAAAAAGTGACCATTCAGACAGGCTTTAAATACCATTAATTATCCTGTTTGTCACCAAGAGTTTGAATGTTCGCAGACCTTCATCTAAGAACACTCTAGCCTCTTCTTCATCCTGATGCTGGCAGGCAGTGCCTGTCTTTCAGATATATTTTTAAAGATAAATGGACCATATCGAGTCCAACCTGGGAATTCCAAGATTAAAAATTGATATTATGCATGGACATTAGAATATTTCCCTCTAAGCCCAGCCAACCCCCGATATCCTTCAGATAACTGAAGAGGACAAATGGTACAACATAGCACAGCCATCAGATCCGACTCTGGGCCAGATACGCTTACAGAAAATACACTCATATACATGCACATATCTGTGTGCTGTTATATTGTTCTTTTTTTTGACATATTATTTTTGAACTATTTTTGTTTGCCTGTAAGGTCCGAAAGGAGATATTATATTTTGAGGAATGGATCCCGAATGCAGTTTGTTCATACTTTGGACATTGACTCAATCCAGGGTTCAAATGATGATGGTCAGACCAGTAACCCTGGACCACATTGCTTTTAATCGCTGATGTCAGGACTTTTATTTCTGAGTGATTTCGTTCATTTTGGGATACAACAATCCACAGTTTTTGTTTTTTTGTTTGTTTCTTTATTTGTTTTTTTTTAAAGTTTCAATCCAGTTCTGATATGCATTTCCTGGTGGCTAATAGGGATCGGTAGTACCAATGGTGATTGGCATTTTTTTTTTCTTCTCAAACTGAATGTTTGCATTAAAAGAAGAAGAAAAGTAAACATTCATAATCCAAGACTTCAAATTAGTAATAAGCAGCATTTCTTCATCTGAATACCGTAAATCAGGTGGCGTTATTTACCAATAAAAACTAAAGTAATTGTCAGTTTTATTTTGGTTTTATAAACAAAGACAAACTAGAAAACCTGTCTTATGTTTTGCTGGTTTCGTTGTTTTCAGCCATGTTGTTTTTCCGTTGTTTCCAGCTGTGCGTGACAACATGTTTTCTGGTGTGTTACAGATGTGGGTGGAAAGGTGATCCACCTTGTGGAGCGGGCCCCCCCTCCACCCTCTCAGCCTGGCTCGGGTTCAGGGGGCATGTCAGCTGACAGCGGGCCATCCTCGTCCTCCCAGGGACCGTCACAAGCACCTCCACATGACCGCAACGCCAACAGCTACGTGATGCTTGGAACGTTCAACCTCCCTGTCAACATCATGGACCCTCAGCAGATACAGGTGGGTCTTCAATTCCATTTTCAGATGTTTTTGGGTACTGTTATCCTTTCTAGACATTTTTGGCAGTTCTTCTGTAGTTTTCATGTTACTCATATTGATATCAGAATGACATTGTATCAATCAAAACTAAAAATTATGTAGTGATAATTTTGTTCACATTGTCCAGCCATTCTAATGCTACAAATAAAGGTTTTATCGAAATATGGTCGACAAAATAACATCAAACTGCACTTTTCTTTGTTTCATTCTGCAGGGACATACTTTTTATTTCAGCACATTTTGTTCACACATTTGTTGAGACAGGATAAATGTCATATGTTTAATTAATTAATAACTGGCCACATCTTTTTTAGTTTTAGAAAGTTTGTTTTCTTATTCTTTAAAATTTATTATCCTCAGTCACTTGGCCTCAGATGGTGTTTAAAAGGCCTGCGTGGCAAAACTTGAGTATTTTCATTAGCTTCTCAACACATCCTCAGACGGTTCTTCCAAGAAACTGCTGATGGTGCTTTGACTTGCATATTTTATGCACATGAAATATAGCAGGCATAGCTGGTAAGAATGAGAGTTCCACGATAGGATGGGAATGTACAGGAAACTGTGGTTCTGACACAGAAACCGGGCAGAGTAGTTATCACGGTGTGAGGTGGGTGTTAATGTCAGGTGGTGTGTTGGAAAGTTACATTTAACCGAGCACAAAGCCACCTGCTGGCTACCATCTCAAGGTGTGGGCTGTGGGGGGCTTTCCGATGCCATCACCATGCAATCTGGGAACCACAGATGTAGCGTAACAGGCTCGAGTCTTTGGCCAACCTTTGGAAAGTGGGTCATGTAGATTCTCAATTTTGATAAGGTCGGAGTAGAAAAGATGACGTCAAGTCTTAACAGTAATATCCAACAGATTTACAGAGTTGGTGGGCTACATGCGTTCTTTAATGTCTTCCTCATCGTCAACGTGATGATATGGTGAACAGCAATGCTGGAGCTGACATTATTGAACAAATATTAAAAGTGTTTGTGTAGTTTGAGAGCAAGAAAGTCAGCCTGAGTCATCTGTAACAAAATGACCACCAGCATGTTTGTTCACGTTCTGTTTTGTTCCAAAAACCTGGTCACATTGTTGTGATCATCTTGTCGCTTAGATGTCCGTCCAGCAGATGGTGTCAGGTTTGGGAGATAATGCCAGGAATGCCAGAGTCACAACCAGCACAGGGGTAAGATTTCCATCCCTGCTCATTGTTCAAACGCAGTAAAGTGTGCTGATGATCATCACTGCTGTTGCAGAGCAACGGGTCTGTGAATGTGCACATCGATATGGACCAGCCAGTTCAGAGTGAGCCGAGGCTGAGGCTGGTCCTCGCCGAGAACCTGCTCAGAGACCTCAATGATGTCATCCAGGGAATGGAGGTGAGAGTGCGGCTTTCGTGTATCTCAAGCCGCTACGTTGCAGAGCAAATATCCGCTTGATCAAGGAATGTGTTCCCCGCTGACCTGGATCTGTTTCAGGGCCGCTCCGCTGACTCCCAGACCTCCCAGACAGAGACAACTTCTGCTGCTGCTGCGCCGCCACCTCCCTCGTCTTCATCCACCACCTCCACTCCTTCTCCCTCCGCTCAGCCCATGGACACCTCCCCACCTGCAACAACTCCCCCACCTCCACCCTCCTCGTCTGCCCAGTCCGAGGGACCAACTCCACAACCCGGACCCAAGTGAGACAAGTTTTCATTCAGGATGCAGACTATTACTGACGCTTCAGATTCATCTGCTTGATTCTGAAAAGCATCTTAGAACATTTCTGAGTGAATGTTTTTTGGTTGTTTGTTTCTAATTTTAGAATCTTTTAAATTACAGTCAAAACTGTTGCCGCCTCTAATCCCTTTTTATCCTTTTTAAGAAAATCATTAAAAAAAAAACATCAAATCATAGTGTCTGTTAGCAAGAGGCAAACAAACCCTCAAATGAACTGCGTTTAACTTTCTAATGTTACCAACAAAAATGTGGGAAAAATGTTGAAAAGATTTCAGCATCTTCATCCAGTCGGATGTTTAGGCGTCTGCAAAGCCCCAAATGCAGCGTACTGCCACCCAGTGGACACCATTTTAACGCTCCCTCGGTATCCCGGTATCCCCCCCAACTCTGAAATAATCTGTGTCATACTAGTGACTGTTGTCATGTCTTCAACTGCCTCATTGATCTGAAACTGCTTGTCTGGATCATAAACGTGTAGCTGGAAGCCTGGCAACACAATTTCTTTCATAAATTTGCGTCAAACGGTTATAAAGCAGAGTGGTGCACCAAAGTCATAAGTAGTGTTTCAAATGCAGCCTATAAGTTCAGAGAATTTTCAGTTTATCTTTGCCTTCAGACAGATTTTTCTGTTGGACTATGGGTGTGTTTTAGACTGTAAGCCAGTCGTTTGTAGATGGCTTAATAGATGTTATCCTTTCACCTGCTAGTTTGTACCAGATCTGTTGCCATAGTAACAGGCTATATTTAAGCTGCTGCTGCTAAAGCAGAAGCAGCAGAATGAGCTGAGTGACGCCTCCATTGTTGGAAAGAACGGCGTGTTCTGTCATGTCAACTTGTCTTCACACACACTGTTTTTGTGACTACCGCTTTTGCTGCAATCATACACATTTCAGCCTCCCCATTATGTCTCTTAACTCTTAACTGCTACACTAATGTGCGTGAAAGAGACTAACCTCCTCTGTCCTGGCAGGCACAGCTACCGATAGTTTTTTGTTTTTGCAAAGTTCGGGGTCATGTAAGTGGTCTGGGGTCTCTTTGGTGGCAAGATAAACCCTTTGGGGCCACTGCATAGCCTGGCGGTCAAAGCAGGTGGCTCATGTACGAGCCTGTGATGAATCGGTGGATGTACTTCAATTCAATTTATTTATATAGGGTGTATACTTCATACACCCTCACTTCCAAAGATTTTAAACCATCCCTTCAGTCAAATGTGTAAATTGATTATTGTGTCCTACTGTCAGTTTGTGGTTTTTTTCCGTCTTTTCTGCCGTGTGTTTTGGACTCACCAGCTTTGTCCTTCTTTCCTCCTGTAGTCATCACCCCAGCCCAGCGGAGCTGGCAGAGATGCTTTCTGAGCTGCGGAGGGTGGAGGAAAGACTGCAGCCTTTCATCCAGAGAGCTCACGGCATCCTGGAGACGGCCACCACCGCAGAATACAACAACAACACAGTAGGATTCATGGAGATTATCTAACTGCTGACAAATGTTTTCAGCATGGCAGGCCATGACAAATACTCTTTAAAACCAGTAATGCAGGTGTTTTTGACAAACTGAAAAATAACCAAAAATGCAGCAAAACAGCAAATAACCAAAAATGTATTTTTAGTTATTTTTCTGTTTACTGTGAGATCCCAAATCTGTTTCCCTCCTGGGCAGGAATTATATAAAGAGCGCCCTCTGCAGGCAAATTACTTTAACAGCATGTTGCACTTTTTTTTTCTTCCTTAATTGATTTCAGTTCCAAGTGCTTTGGTGTCATGATTGTATTGGCAGAAACACCCAGCCATTGAATGTAGCGCCTTATGGAGCCCGTTTTTGCATTTTCAGTGAAATATGGTACAAAATGGAAAAGGTATTTGTAAAAATACAGACTTTTACTATCCGCCTGCATCCCCGCAGGCTGATTTCATACCTCCCACTGTGTCCAGTCCAGCAAATGACAGCCATTGACTGTAAATACTGGATACAGCATTTGGTCATATTGGGAAAACATTTAAAGCCAGTCGAGGGGCTGATTGTGATGATTGACTGCAGGTTTCAGCTATTGGTGAGAGAGTTCTCAACAAGAACCGGTTTTCAATCCCCATCACTAGTTTTAGCATAATTTAGCTTGGAAGAGTCCAGAAAGGATTCTCTGTGTTTACTGTGAATGTTGCTGGTGACCATGATGCCTTTATTGCAGCCCAAACTATGAACCTATTTGGAGTTGTGGCCAACACTCATGTGAAAAGGAGCCATCTGTGCAAGAGGAGCAGGAATGAAGCGCCTCCCAGGGGCTTGTCGGTCTTTTCTGCCAGAGAAAAGTACTATATGGGCACTTAGTGAATTTAGAATTCGGCATTTTGTAATTATGATGACAATGGAAGAAAACCTGACTGTGTAATATACAAACTTCCAAACTAATAATATTTCATAAATTTAATTCCCAACCTTTTAAGGGCTTCAGTTCTGTAAAGATTTCCACAAACTCAGCGATGGCATCCTACCCTTTTCTGACTGAGAACTATGGTCTCTGATCTTCATCCTCGCTGCTTCACTCGTCTCCTCAGCAGGATCGTTGGATGAATGAACCGTGACATGTCGTGTGGGAAGCTTCCAGTCTCTGATATTTAGTAGTACAGGAAAATCTGCACATGTTGTTGTTCAAAACTGATGTCTTATTTATTTTTTATTTTTTTACCTCTTGCAGGAAAGAGAAGAGGACCAGCGGACTCTCGTCCAGATGTGCGAGGGTCTCCGTCTCCTCGGCAACGCTCTGGTTGCCCTCAGTGACCTGCGACTGAACCTCATGAGCCCCGTGCCTCGCCACCTTCACGTGGTCCGGCCATTTTCCCATTATGCCAGCCCCGTCACCCTCCCTGGAACCATGCATCACCACATCCCAGTGCAAGTATGTGTTTGTCCTGACAGCTGTTCACGTAGCGCCCTCGTCATCAGACTCACTACATCTGCATCTCCACCAACAGATGAACCTGGGTGCCACAGTGACTGTTGCGGCTAACAGCACTGAGGGACAGGCCCCGCCCTCCCAGCCGGCCGCCCAGTCAGAGCAGGCAGGTCAGGGACAGACCTCCCCCTCACAGAGTACCCCGTCCAATCAGCAGGCTGGACAGGGACAGGCTGGCCCCCGGGTCATCAGGATCAGCCACCAGGCAGTCCCGGTGGTCATGATGCAGATGAACACGGACGGTGTGTTGTCCCCTACCCGCCACTGATTGAATGCTACAGAAAGCTGCTTGTGCATCGTCTTGCTCAGTTGCAGTTTGTTGGAGTGAACAGTTGCTCCATTCACTGCAGCCGCAAGAGTTTACTGACAGACACGAAGAATGAGACTAACCTGTTAACGTGTTTTCTCCTGTCTTCGTATAATGGTTGCTCTGATGTCGCTTGTGCATTTTTTCGGACAGTTGAACTCAGAAAACTACGGTAGGAGAGTATTTTATTGTTTTTTGTTGCGTATTATCTGTGTGTGTTTGCACAGGGCCAAGTGGAAACTCTGCAGCAGCTGGTCAGCAGATGCCTGGACAACCAGGTAAAAGATGCGTGACACAGTCTAACCTGTTTTTGCACTTCCAAGGTGGTGGTACCCTCTTTCAGTCGCAGCTGTTCTTAGAATTGTCATAAAATCATCTGATCTTAGCAGCTCTTAGTGTTAGGCCAATATAGCTTCAGATGAACAGTTTTTTTATATATATATATAAATATATATTTCCCTCCTTTTATTTATTTATTTCATATTTGTCTCTCTCTTGACATCACGTCAGCACACACCTGAATGATACAGACCAGTAAAGTGTGAAAATGTCACAAAGAGGTCTGCACACCAGATTAATTCTAATTCAGTTCTAATTAAAACTGCACAATGTGAAATCAAAAATAATTAATTTCCAGCACCGTGTGATTGAACATACGCTGAATCGTGACTATGGCTGAAATAAATCCGTGTACTTCAGGATCTAAATGCAGCGTCATCACATCATTAGCAGGGAGCTGAGACGGCTGAAATCTCAGCTTGAATCAAACATAAACCCAATAAAGCAGGGTACTTGGTATTGCCCACATGATTTTCTCTTCTGATGCCATTTACAAAAAAAAATTATATGTGTTTAATAATGAGACCTGCAACAATCAGAAGATTATTTCTTTCTTATTGTGTAGAAAATAAAATGGGATTAACTGCAGGACGGTAACTTCTGTACATGACTTTAGGTACGTCTGGTTTTCGCTGCTGATCCCAGTTCTAATTTGTTGCTCCCCCACCCCCTCCAGGTGCCCTCCCACCCGACTTCATGAGAAATGTCATGCAGCAGATCAGCCAGTATGCAGCTGCTGTGGCCACCAGCGCCGCCAGTGCCGCTGCCACCAGCCAGCCAGTCCCGCCCCAGCCCACCCCTCCCGGCTACAGCTCCACCCCCAACTCTTCAACTACCACCACTGGTCCCAACACACCCACCACCACCCCCACTGCTCCTCCTCCGCCCTCCCACACCGGCCCCCAACCCCAGGCCAGGGTTGTGTTCACTCGTCCCCCATTTGCAGCCAACATGCCCCCCCCAACTTTTGGGACCCGGGGAACTACCATCAATGTGCGAGCGGCCATGCCAGGCCAGCAGCCAGGACAGGTGTGGACGGTGCTCTGATCAGTGTCCTCTTGTCTTGTCTTAAAGCTAAAACTAACGAAACGCCATCTGTCACAGGCTTTCAACCCTGCAGCTCTCAATCAGATGATCAGTGGACTGGTTGGACAGCTCCTGCTGCCAGGACAAATGAGTGAGCAGCTGTTAAATTTAGATTTGAACACGAGCAAAGGAATGCTGTCAGCAGGGTTTCTCAGGAGTAACAGTTCTGAATCTGATTTGGTTTTTGTTTCTTTAACAGGTCAAACAGCCACATCATCCTCCTCCTCCACATCCACATCCACCTCTTCATCCTTTTCTTCCTCCTCCTCCTCTCAGACCACTTCTTCCTCCACTTCCTTCTCTTTTTCCGCCTCGGGTCCAACACCTCCTCCCACTGCGAACTCTGCTTCTGCCCAGAACCAAACCGAGACCAACACCAGTGAGCCCCAGCCCCAGGAGATGCCCTCCGACCTCGGCCACTTCCTGAGTTCCCTTCTTGGGGGAGCTGGGGGGGCTGCGGCCGGCCAGATGGGGGCCCCCTCCATAACTGTTACCACCTCTGGTGTCCCAGCCTTCATCCAGGGAGTAACTGAGTTCATGCAGCAGGTCAGTGTTTCATGGGTCTCAGGTGAATATACACCTGAGTCTCCACAAACAGCTGGAGCTAACAGGAAGCATCTTCTGAGCTGTTTTCTTTACAAATGAGAAAAAATGATACTTTGGTTAGGTGGAAGTAGCCCTGACACAAAGCAGCTGAGCGTACAAGCTGCAGAAGGTCAGGAATGATATAAATGAATAACAGAAAATATCTTTGATTTTAAAATAAGTGAAACACATTTCATCCCGAAAGTATTTACAGAGCTTCTCTTTGTTCACATTTTATGCTACAGCCTTATTCCAACATTTTTCATTTCTAGGCTTCCCAGCCCATCTTCTCTCCACCCCCGCCTCCCTCCGGTACCACTCCAGCTCCCACTGCGGGGACCAACCCCCAACCCAACCCAGCAGCCAATGCCAGCGTAGCGGCAGCAGCGGCGGAGTCCCTCAACCCGGAGCTGTTCACGGGCATCGTCCGTGGCGTCCTGAGCACCATGATGGGCTCCCTGGGCCAGGCCCAGAACGACACCGAGAGCATTGCGCAGTTCATGCAGAGGCTATCTCAGGCCACCAACATCTTCATCAGTCCTGAGGAACCCACAGGTACGTCCTGAACTCCCACACACACACTGGGAGATGATCATCTTCATTTCCCGTTGATTGTGGCTTTTGTAAGATTCCTTCCTGTCCTGTCTGTGAAATTGTGGTTCCCAGGGTTCTTTGGGGAGCTGCTGATGTTGGTGTGCCAGACGTTCACCATGTCGGACCTGGTGGTGCTGCTTCACGGCCAGCACCAGCCCCTGAGCCGCATCCAGCCCCTGCTGTCCCAGTTCTTCAACCAGAACTACCTCAGCGGCAGAGAGCCCACGGACGAGAACATTTCCGTCAGTACTGCCGGACATCCAGGAGCCCCGTTACCAGCTATGACTGCTGACGTGTTTACCTCCTTGACCTCCTTTTTTGTCCTGTTTTTCTTCCTCCACAGGCGGCTGCTGACAGCCTCGTCAACGAGCTGGAGGAGTACATCACTGAAAGCTTTGTAAGTCCTCAATGCTCCTACACCTTTTTCTCGTATAATGGCAAGTTTAAAAAATAAAAATTTCATTTCATTTAAAAAAAAAAAAAAAAAAGTAAAATGGGATATTTCATGAGATCACATCTTTTGTTTTCATTTAAAAAAAACACATTTTGGTCATAAAATCTCAAATTTCAGAGAACTATCAAACATAAAATTGACTTTTCTACTAAAATTGCAAACAAAACAGATTACTTTTTTGTTAAAACAACCTAATTTTGTTGTAAAATTACAAATTTTGAAAGATTAATTTTTTTTCTGACAGCCAAGATTTTTATCAGAAATGTTGAAACATTTTGGACATTTTTAACATTTAAAAAATCATTTGTTGAAAAATCTCCACCTCAGTAATTCCACCTTAAATCAGCTGCTCTCCACCTCAGTGATTCCACCTTAAAGCAGCTGCTCTCCACCTCAGTGATTCCACCTTAAAGCAGCTGGAACTGTGGGTTTGTGTCAGTCGCTTCCCAGTATTCCCTGTGTGGTTCCTGAGGTCAGGGTTCTGCCTGTCGCCGCCTGCAGAATGAGAATGAATGATTTGAAGGTGGGAGGTGCACGTGAAATATCCAGTCATTTCTCCAGCTGTCTGCTTCTGAACCTTCCAACAGAGAGAGTCGTCAGTCTCCGTGTTGGACGGCGTTGACATCACCCAGACCAACATGTCTTTCTTCAGACATCAGCTGACACACATCGCAACACACATTCTGCGCTGCAACGGTAAACTTGCTGCTCTTCAGTTATGCGAGGAAAATAAAAACTTGCCATAAGGCACCTGCATCTTGAAATTCTGTAATTTGATCCATGAGTGTGTTTTGTTTGTCGTCAGATGACACGTTTGGTCCCACGCTGCTCAGGATGTGTAACCGGGCGTTGTTCGAGTGTCTGGCTCTGAACCTGCACTGTCTCAGAGGAGACCAGCGAGCCCTGACTGCAGTCATCAACCACAGAATAGTGAGTGCGCCGTCCTGCAAACATTCTGCGCTACGCTAAAAGGGAGCATGGACGCTCCCATTGATTTAAAGAGGGTTATAGTGAAATGTACACGCAGTTACATGACATGATTTTAAAAAGAAAAAGAACCATGAACTGCATGTTTTAGATGTTTCCCTGCACAAACACAGCAGCAGTTTACTGGGTCACTGAAGGACACCACCTGAGCAGACAAACATCTGAAACCTGCAGGACAGTGGACCCTGAGGAGCAGGGCTGAAGACCACTGATGTCTGACACCCCTGTATATGTGGACTACGCTGGTGCACAGGACACCTGTAGCCACCAGGGGGCCCCATGACACACTAACCTCAGTATTATGTTAGGAAAGTGTGACTTTTAGTGTACTAAAACATTATTAATAGATCATTGAGAGCCCTGACAGACAAAAAAACAGTTAAAGGTATTATTTCTGCTCAGGTCCAATGGTCTTTATTAAAAAATTGAATTAATAGAAAACTGCACTCTGCTGCTAATTTAGACACTAATGTCATTTAAATGAACTTTTTCCTTGTTGGATCCTGATTCAAATATCTCAGGAGTGACCGTTTATATCCGAGGTGTCACACTGGATTTCATGCCTGGCCACATCGTCACCATGGCTACCATTAAAGGGCCTGTTATCATCACCTTGGTTACCGTTAAAGGGCCTGTTATCATCACTATGGTTACTGTAAAAGGGTTTGTTATCGTCACCATGTTTACCGTGAAAGGGCCTGTTATCGTCACTATGGTTACTGTGAAAGCGCCTGATATCGTTACCGTGAAAGAACCATTTATTCCATTTATTTTTTCCGGACCCAGCTGTGTTGACAGGTTTCCCGCTAGTTCCTGGACATTTAAAAAAAAGCGTAAAATCATAAAATTGAGTCTTTTGAATCCCAATATTTACTTGAATAATCATAAAATTTTAATATTTTTACATTAAAAAAAGAAAAATTCTGACGTGCCATATTTCACATTTCTTTATTTAAAAAGGGCATTTTTGACATGAAATATCAAATATTACAAAAATTGACCTTTTTGAAAAAGTTGACTTTTGTATTAAAATGACTTCATTTTTTCATTTAAGGTTGTTACTTCTTAACTTAAAATTGCATTATTCTTTTCTGTCAGAAAGTTTCAAATAAAATTAGAAACCATGAAACTGAACTTTTTCTACATCTTCAACTTTTTGTCCTAAGATCACCAATTTCTAATCATAAAAAAGTTCAAAATTTCACAGGTTTCAACAAAAATGATGTTTTTGTTGTGAAATCCTTTTCAAACATCTGCTAAATCGTGACTTTTTGACATAAACCAGCTGCTGTCCACCTCAGTTCTTCCATGTTGTGATGTCAGAAGTTTAAGATCGTCTCCTCACGCTGTCGTGGGCCAGATCAAACGATCCTGAGCTTCAGCATGGTTTCTTCGGGGTTGGGTTTATGAGATGACACTGTCACTGCAGTCATGCATCAGCGCTGTGTTTGGTTCCAGCGGAGGATGTCGAGTGACATCAGCCCCAGCCTGGTGAACTGGATGACCAGCATGATGACCATGAGGCTGCAGGTCATCCTGGAGCACATACCCATCTCCCAGGAGCAAATCCAGAACTACATCGTCCACACGCAGGTAAAGAAGCGTAAACAGGAGCAGAAAGCCACATCTGAGGTCTGAGCTGTTCACTGAAACTCTGAAGGTGCAGCCGCTCTGGCCTCATGGCCTCATGGCTCTTACGTGTCCCGTTACTGTGGACAGCATCTGAAATAACTGATAAATAATGGATGGCACTCTTTCACAGAGAGATCAGCCCTCAGCAGCCGCCACACAGGAGCCTGAACGAGTGCAAAGCACCACGGTAAGCACGCGAGTGTGTGTGTGTGTGTGTGTGTGTGTGTGTGTGTGTGTGTGTGTGTGTTTGTGTGCACTGTTACACTTGAGGCCCTGCCAAGG
>JBAMYA010000008.1:17466703-17537159 GCA_037176975.1 Arrhamphus sclerolepis
AACAAAATGCACCCCTAGATGTATTGAGGTGATTGGAGTTCAGACGTGTCTTTTCCGATCGTATATATATATATGTGTATAGACATATACATATGTATATATGACATCACACAGATGCATCTTGGGCCAGGGTACGCACCTGAAATGCCCCAAACGTGAGCTCTGTAAGTACCTACTGGTAAATGCGCTTGGGTCTCTCTTTTTTCGTTCTTTCGCTCTTTAGCCGTCCTATTATGACCCTGTTGCAGTTTACGTCGACATGTGTGAAATGATGGTTCGTGACAAGGAAAAAGAAAAGTTTAAAGGGAATAACGCTCTGCTGATGGCTCATGTGGCGAGTTTTTCGTGTTCATGCTTGTAACGAGCTGCGGGGTTTGTTCAGGGTTTGTTCGTACTCTGAGTTTACAGTACAATACAGAGCTATGTTTTTTGGTCACGGTCATGGAAAGATTGTGTTTTTTTTTACAAGGACTCTTTGTATCTGTGTGCCAGCGTGATCCACAGGGCATTAGAGCACATATAATTACAGCGCTGTATGGTCATGTCTCTCTCAAACCTCAGCCAGGGCCTCCATTTTGGGTTTTCCACCATTTCACTCGCTAAGTTTGGACAGAGCTCTCGCTGAAGGAGGCCAGATGTGACTGGAGCCCGAGGTGTGCAGTGCTTGCGCTTCTGTTTGCTTTTCTCCGCGAAGGTGAGCGTGCCGCTCGGGTTTGTTTTCGTGGACCCCTGCACTCTCTCTGACCAGCGGAGCCGCAGCCATGCTGCCTGTGGTTTCGGTCTGGACTGTGGACGACCAGGCAGCAGTTTGCACTGCGGCTCTGCTTACGAGAGAGCGCAAGCCTCAAGAGAAAAGGCCTCCAGCTGGCAAGAGGCCCAGATGGAGGGGAAAAAAACCCCAAAAAAGACAACAAAAAAAACAGAATCTAAGTGTAAACCACATCAGATTTCACACATCTGCAAAAAGTAAACACCATACAAATGAATAATACAGCAATTATTCATTAGATTTTCCATTCAAATCACAAAAAGAAAGCTGATACAATTGTTTTAAATCTCTTTTGTTGCATCTAACACATTTTATCGCTCGTATGTTGTACTTTCTGGTATTAAGAATCATTTCATTGGAATAGTCTTGAGGCTTAGATGAAACAGTGGGCTTTCTGTTCATTTTCATCATCAATACAATTGTTTATTTAATAAAAAACCAAGGGGCTACATCCGGCTTGTTATGGAGAAAATTGCAGCTTCTCAGCTGACCACTGGTTACAAAAGCTAAGCATAATCACGCTTATTTTAAAGGTAATACGGCTTGTGCTGTGGTCCAAGCAGCCTTCAGCTCCAGCTGAGGGAAGTCACCCAGGGATAATCAGAGCTCATACCGCTTTTATTAGATTTATTTTCTGGGCAGGAGATGATATTTTTAGCTGTTTCAGTTTGCATTTCTCTGCTCATTCATCACTACCATTGCAGTGTACGCAAACAGACACCCAGAAACCGTCTCAGCATCTCCAGCGTTGATCTTGGCATTCCATTTCATTGGCGTCTTCTTCTCTTTGTTATTGGTGGTCGGCAAACTAAGAAAGTGCTACGCTGTCGCCACCTGGTGGTATGAGAGTGGTAGTTTTATAAACAATTTACCATCGGCTCTGAGCTGACAGCTGAAAAGACAGACGAGTTGTTCAGGTCTGTTACATTTCCACCCTCGTAGGCTTTACGAAGAGCTCCACCACTGAAAACACAGCAAAAGAAACCTGGATATGTTGAACCAGCATCGAAGTCATCAGCTGCTAGGCTCCCCGTTATCAACAGAAAACCAGCAACAAAAGGAAAACATTTTCCATTTCCCGCTGACTTGACCATCAGTCACTTTGTTTCTCTTTAAGTGGTTGTTTTTCTGACAGTTTTCTCACAGAACTGCACATTTGATTTGAAGCCAGCAGGTAACAGTAACAGCAACACAGTCAGCTCATCTTTTATCGGTGTTGTTGCAGTTCCTGCCATTAGAGGAAAGTCAACGCAAAGTCAGCCTTCCCTCTGTTGAACCTACGTTAATGATCCCAAAAGCAGCAAAAACAAGAGCATTGCCATAGCGACATTATCACTGTAACCACCGTTATCCACACACTGTGCTCCATCATTGTTTATACATCCTCTGCTGTATCGTCTGACCTTAGTCAGAACGTCAGTCTCCAACAGTAACACACACACAGATTAGCAACTGGCTTAGTACCACACAAAGAGGTTCCCTCACCTTAAACCTGCTTCTGCTATCTAGCATTACTATGTGGCAGTACATGGTGTATCATCTCCCAAGAACGGCTTATTATTTGTTGTTGGTAGAAGAAATATAGCCCATGTTTTCTGATGAGCCACACTGACTCTGTTGAATTATGCATTCCTGCAGCTGTCGGTAGTGAAGATTCTTCAATGTTAAAATCGTCTAAATCAGTGAAGAATCAACCAAGTCCAACCAACACCAGCTTCAGTAACTTCCTCCAGTCCAGACCTGAATCTAGACTGTTCTGCTCCTGTTGAGATCTCTGAGCTGACCCCTATTAGACCACATCCTAATTTCATTAGTAGAAAGAAAAATTCTCTTTTATTGGTGTGTTATTATTAGATCAGATTAACGTATCTTTAAAATCAGAAGAAAAAAAGTGTCCCAACGCAGACGTTTTGGAGGATTATAGATGAATATCCAACCTCCCATTCATATCTAAAATTCTGGAAAAGGTAGTCGAAGCCAGTCAGGTGACCACCTGCGTAAATGTGACTTATTTGAAGTTTTTCAGTCAGGGTTCAGGGTACATCACAGTACAGAAACAGAACTAATGACCTGATCATGGCCTTAGATAATGGATTAGTGTCCTTACTGGTTCTGCTGGAGCTCAGTGCTGTGTTTGGCACCATACACTGCAGCATTTTAATGCTCAGACTAAAGCATATTATCGACATTAAAGGGACAGCACCAGACTGGTTTAAATCATATCTATCTGAAAGATTCCAGCGTGTTCATGTTAATATGGGTCTTTCCACACCGATGAGGGTCTGCTATGGTGTCCCACAGGGGTCAGTACATGGGCCAGTCCTGTTTACTCTGTACATGTTGCCCTCGGGAAATATTATCCAGAAGCATAGCATGAAATTTCATTTCTATGCTGACGATACACAGCTGTATTTATCTATGAAACCAGATGAAATGAACCGTAAGCCAGAATTCAGGCAGAGGTTATTGTCCTTGATGTTGTGCTCCAGTACAACTGTGAGGAACCTCAGTTATTTTTATACAGGATATGTTGTTTAAACAGCATATTAATCAGGTTTGTAGGCCAGAATTTTTCTTCCTCCTCTGTAATATCACCAAGATTAGAAGCATCTGCTCCCAGAGTGAAGCTGAAAAACTAATCCACACATTTGTCACTTCTAGACCAGATAACTGTACTGTTATTAGCAGGATGCCCAAGTGATTCTCTGAACAGGCTCCTGCTGATCCAAATTCAGCAGTGCTATGCCAAAGTGGAGTTGTTGGGCCTCAAAACAGAACAGAGGTCTTTTTTTCACATTAAAGTATCCGTTTCAGTTCAGCTTAAACAAATATCTGCTTACTTTTACGAAGCATCGTCCAGCCACAGTCGTCATCCATACTTGCTGTAGAGTGAGTCCTGTCACAGTTGGACAAATATTATGTCACACATCCACGAGCTGCAGTGAACAGCACGACAGAGGTGAATAAGATGTCCAAGAAAGCGATGACACGGGAGAAACTGAGAGAGTGGCCGAGGAAAAGAAAAACAAAAGTAAACTTTAGACAGCATTGTAATAGCAACTTAACCTCGGAGCTGCTTTAAAGCCCAGTGTCACATTTGGTTAAAATCAAATAGCATTTCAGCAGAAACACCTCAAATCCACTGTTAAGCATGGCGGTGGCGGTGTCATGATATGTTTGTCGTAATGCGTACTATTAGTCGATCATGAACTAAACTGTATAGCAGAATATTCTTGAGGCAAATGTGTCTGAAGGCTGAAGGGTGGTGAGATGAATACAAGCATGGTGGAAAAACCTTAAATGTTGTTGTTTTTTCCCAAAACCCATCAGATGATTTTTAATATGATTTACAAAAATAAAGTATAGGATTACACCGGAAGTTCTAACTTTTACTCATAACTGTATTTCCCTTTTAAACTGTTAAATTCTTTAAGGCTCAAGGCTTTTGATGGTTGGTCTGTTTGTCAGGAGACAAACTGAAGTGATTTTCAAGATGATGAACTGACCTCAGATCTGCTGCCAGTGTGCCGTTTGTTCATCTGGAACCTGAATGTTAGTGACTTTAATGTTGAGCAGGGTTGCAAATATTTTATCCTGCTTTTCTTAGTTAAATATGAAGGGATCTGTGCTTCAGGAACTTAAGAGGATCAATTCTGGCTCTATTTTCAAAATAAAATCAAGAAACTTGGAAGGAGCTTTAAATGAAGACAGGTGTTTTATAAATAGCTTTAGATGATTTCCTGAACCTGGATATAGTTCAAGTTAAGAACTGAAGAGATTAATTAACAATATGTTTTGTTTTTCTTTCTTCTTCTTCTTCGTTTTTAACTTACTTAAATTAATTCTAATCACTGCAGTAGAGCAAGTTTCAAAGTAAAAGAAAAGTGCAGTGTATCAGCTTGTGCTTGAACTTCAGGGAGTAGTTTAATCAACCAAAGGTTCCCAAAGGGAGGCAGAAGTTGTGGCTGAACTCCATCATATTACCATTAAAACAAACAAACCAAAAAAAAAAAAAAAAGCAGAAATGAGATATCGCCGCTCTTATCAGACTTTAGTCTCAAGTGTTCTAACCACCCAGAATGAACAGACTTTTTTCAAGGCCCACGGTTTATGACAGTGTGTTTAAAAATTAGTGTGTTTATTTATTTATCTGTTGTCCTCCTTATTCTTTATACCATTTGAATACTTATTTATTTGAATCTCATTTAGTTTGGATACATTCATCTCTTCGATTTGGCATTAAAATCTGAATGAGTTTTTTGTGATCTGGAGGTTTGACCACTTGTGACTGTGTAAGACGGGTTCATACACAACCACTGAAGGAGTGAGGTCCACACACTCACACACACACCCACACACACGTGACCAGGCGGGGGGGGCGCGTTACATCGAAGGGTGTAACACACACCCCCGAGACCGAGAGAAGCTTCAGAGCCAACGAGTTGTTAATGTGCTGCGAGGCTGACAGGATTGCGCAACAGAAGGAGGCTGGATGGAAAGTAACCTGTATGTGAAGAAAATCTGGGAATAAATGTGATGGGAAGCAGTTCATTTTCCAACTTTTTAATCACTCAGCTTAAAGCACTTGCTCTAAAATAATTTTAGAAGCTCAGTAGGAAGAGATGCAGACAACTTCACAGAACATAAGGAACGGCAGCTTAGATTAGCCTACTAACATGAGCTCAAACTGACCAAAGAATTGATTGCAAATTGGCTGAGGTATCGCAAGACTTCTGAATGTGACAACAGCGAAATGCAACATTTAAAAAATGAGCCACGAGAAAAGCCCAATGACTTTCAGGAGCTGACTTTCAAAGTAAAAGCACAGGAAGAGCAAACTCAAAGTCTCCAGTTTAACACTCATGAAAACAGTAGAACAAATGGAAACTGTTAAAAAAACATACACAATCAGCATCTACACTGAGATCGAGGAATTTGATTCTAAAAATATCTCCAAAATTTAGAACCAAGTGGATTCGAATAGAAGTGTCAGAACCAGATGAGGTCTCTGAGGTGGTGGGGACCATTGGTCTCCATGCCAGAGGAGATATCTCTAAACTTCAGAGGTGGCTGTGGTGGGGGACAGGAAGAATTTGGCTGAATCGACAACTACGTTTACTGGCGTTAGCAAAGAGAAGGATGAAAAGTCCCAAACATCCAACTCTCATCAATGAAGAGCAGTTGGTTGAAAAAGAAACCCAGGTCTCTGTTCCTCGACTGGAGAATGGAGACCATAAAGACCAAATCAATCAACAACAAGGAGAGATTTACCACCTGTCAAAAACAATTGGATATTATGAAAAACAGGCTGCAAAACATTAGTTACATTTGTTTTCAAGAAGGAGAAGCAAGAGCCGGCGCCAACTACACCGCTGGTGTCTACTGGAACAAAATCCAAGACATGCAAATGATTTGGGGTAAAGAAAGACAATTAGCACTTGAGGCCGACCATTTCACGGGTGTCTACTGGGATGAAGTTGCAGATGGCTTTGGATAAGGAGAAGCAAACGCTGAAGCTGACCGTGACATAAGTGCCTACTGGGATCAAATCCAAGAGGTGCAGGTAGAACAAGAAACACCAGAACCAGAACTGAGCAGGTCCAACAGCAACACAGCAGCTGTAGTCTGTCCAAGCGGTTGAAAACTACTGTATCTTTTTTCTGCCTTGTGTTGGTTTCCTTCTTCCACAATTTTACATTTATTCATTAAAAACAGTTAAACAATTTGAATTCAAATATATTTACATTTAAATCTGTTATATTGGTGTGGACGATCATTTGCAGGTCACAGCTATCGTGGTAAAATTATTATTAATCAGAACTGTTATCTGTGTTTTTTCATACAGGTATATGTAAATTTGTCTTGGATGTTTTAGTGTTTCAGGCATTTCCCATTTGCTCTTTGAGACTCAAACCCATCATGGATAGTACGTTTTAGGAAATCATCTTTATGTTGTGTTTATGTTTTAGCTCCTTACAAGCACTGACGCGCCCCTGCGGCAACTTTATTTAGGTGAATGTAATATATGGATAGTTTTTAGTTTTCAATGTCAAAACTAAATAAATGAGTAGTTATATTGGATTCATACCATCTGGAGAGAAATGAAGGCCGAGGCAAATTTAAGAATTGCTGAAAAAGAAACTTACGAAACTCAAGTACCGTGGCATTCTGGTTAACAGATGCTAACAGTTAAGCTGTAAATTTTGTCAGTCCAACCATCCATTAACGTCCACGTATATGAATTTCCCTTTTGGTTAAGTAACAAAACTGTCAAAAAAACAAAAGAACAAAAAATGGAGACAATTGGAGAGAAATCAACATAAATATTTCCTGGCAACAGGCCCATCACACTGCACATGATTAAAGCACTGCTGTGCACCATTACACTTAAAAGCTGGCCTATAAAGTTGTGGCGTGTACCTCAGCCTTGAGCAGACTGAAGTGATTACCTTTTTGCTCTTGATTGTTGCTATCGAAAACTATCGCCGACAGAAGACACCAGCTGAAACTTTGTGCTGGTCCATAAATCTATGAAAGTGCTTGGGTGAAACTGTCAGAAACTGTCAGAAATGGAATAAATTAGCCAGATTCCTCCAAGTGACACATCAACCGCAGCCACAGTCCCCTCCCCACCTCCCCACCTCCTCATCCCACTCTCGCATTAAACCCCAGTTACAGTAAAGTGAATATAAAACCCATAATCCTCTGCATCTGGGTTATCGTCCTGGCACGCAGGATGGGTTCTGCAGACCGCAGCGAGGCTGGCACACGCTCCTCCGCCAGGCTTCATGTTGGGTCGGGTGGGTCATTCGGGTGAGTTCGGGGGTGGGGCTGGGGTGGGGGGGTTGTAACGTTAGACTGCGCTGGGAACTTGGAGAAGAGGGTGATAGTGAGTGCCACACCCAGGAGTGAAAAATGAAAACAGACTTTCAGTAACTCACCCACACGTTTTCATGGCATTTGTCAATTTTCCACATCATTAACGAGAGAGAAACATCAGCGCCTACGTGCACATTTCTCTGTTTACAGTAAAGACTCAGTGTACGGTAAAAGGTGGTACCCCTGCGCTAAAGCATCGCCCCCCACACTGGAAACAGCTCCTGGGTGGAAAACATTTGGCAGCTTAAACTCAGCTCCCAGTACCCAGGGGAGCAACATGACAAAACGATGATCTAGAGAGAGAGAGAGAGAGAGAGAGAGAGAGAGAGAGAGAGACGGGAGGCCAGGCAGAGATCCTGGAAGTTTGAATTTCACTGAGTGAGTTCTTTGAGACTGATGCAGCCAGTTCCTAAGCTTTTGTCCTGTTGAACGTGCACACCTTTGCAAAGTCTGCACCTTTTGCTCTTCATTCTCCTCATCTTGAACTGTCTCTCAAATGCACATGTGACCTTTTGTTTGACATTATACCCTGGGATCATATTGTCTGTTCTATACATTATATTTATAGTTTTGTTTACTTATGAAATACTCCCAGTTGAGAGCAACCTCTCCATCACTGTCAACTTAGTGTTATTCTGACATTTTTACATGAAGCATTAAAGAGTAGTGAGGATCTGCTGCTGAAAAATGAATTATTTATTACCAGGGCACCATGAAACAAGACATAAATTACCCTTTGATGCATGCTACACTGTCTCGCAGAGATGCATTACACCTGCAGAACGTGTCATAACTCTACAGCAGAACGTCTGCGTGTCAGCCTACAGTATTTCACCGTGTTGACTTTCTTTTGTAGCCTCATTGCCTTTTTTTTTGCAGTTTAAAATAGTGCAGAGAATAAAGGCACTTGTGCATTTACGGTTGTTGATTCTGGATGTTCACTCTGGACTCTGCAACTGCTTTGAATGAAGGGAAAATAGCATCTGAAAAATGGATGAGCGCTGTGCAGTCGTTGACTGACATTAGAGCACATCACATTATAAATGAACTTTGGAAACACCATCTCTCCCTCTCTGTTCGTCTCATTGTCTGTCTGAGCACCCAGCCAGTGTGCTATTCTGTCTGGTCTATTTTTCTTTCCTCCCTGAGACTTTCCATTATATTTTCCATGATAGTGTGTGACTAACAAGTTCTACCTCAATTATTAATGCAACTATGCAGAAATAAAAACAGAGACAGAGGCCTGGAGAAATCTCTGCAAAAAAACCCCCAAAACAATCAATGTTGTTTTAAAAGTAACCATTATTTGGATGAAACCTAGTTAATAGGATATAATTATGTGATGTTACTAAATGTGGTTCAGGGGGCAACAGCTGGTTTTATAAAGCCGAAGTTGCATGAGAAGTGCAGTTCATTCAATGACCACTAGTGGCAGGCTCCAGAAGCGCAGATTCCCATGTTTAAGAGTCTTTACAGCAACTTCTAAATGTATTTCGTTGAATGTCCCAAGAGCAAGTTTTGGAAGCTAAGGGTCAGCCCACCCATGGCACAGTCCACCAGACCACCATGGACTCTCCTGCAGGTGGTGAGCTCACAGGAATCTGATCCTAACCAGGGTGAGAATCAGCACCTCCAAGTTGGCCTCACACTGCTGTAGCTTTATTTTTGGAATAACCAGAGTTTGGTGGGTTCAGCTTTTATTTGAAAAAAGGTCATCAGAACCGCTCTCCAGAAACCTCTGGGTGATGTCAAAGAAGGTTTGCTCCAGTTCTCTTTTCACACTCATGTGGGTGATCCAACCAGGTTCCAGCTCCTCTGATGCGCATGTGTCTTTATGAGAGACACTGGGGGCCCCCGCTGCCACTTTTAGCAAATGGTGATTGAACCACCGAGGCCTCCTCTTTCTAACGCTGCCCAGTCCAGTGGGATATTGTCTGAGGCAATTCTGGGCCAGAACCTGGGGCAGCGCTAACCTGATCCTGGTAAATGCCGAAACTCTTGAGTCAGCTCAGGTTCCAACCATCACCTATGATCATGAGCTGTGGGCAACGACCAAAGGTGTTTTGGATATGTCCCATCAGACTCCAAACTAGTCCAAGGTAGTCCAAGGTCTGTGCCAAACTGGTTGTGAATTGGATGCATTTTGGATAAAAGTGCTCCATGAATGCCACATTTCTCTAATCCAAAAACTCCTTCAGCAGCTGGTTTAAAAAGCTGTTATTACAGTATTTCGATAAATAAATAGCCTTTAAGCATTTTAAATGTCACCATCAGTGTACACAGTCTGGCTGCCTGCGGTTGCTGGACTTATTCTCATAACCATGTCCCTCTACGACAGATTCCTCTTTCTGTCCATTCAGCATTAGCATTAATAACTGGCTGTTCTTTCCACTGAAGAGCTGAGGCTCACTGTAAAAATGATTTCCCTTTATAGATTCAGTGGGATCCTTGTTCCTGACAGGCTCATCTTGGAGAGTATACAGTATAAGTGTACAGTCACAGAGTTTCCATCCATCTGCCAAGCACTTTTGAAGCATTTTCTTTAAATAGAAAAAGGGACGAGTTTCTTTTATCTGCTTTGAAGTGAGTAAACAAGGTGGTTCGTTGTCAGAGGATGTCTAGTCTGGGCTACGTAACGCAATAAACAAGAGTAGCGGTGACAAAAGTATGGAAAAAAGCAGCTAAAACAAAACCTGCTGCCTTGTTGATGTACAGGAATATTTACCAGCACTTACGGGGCAGCGAACATCTGTTTACTTGTTCATGTCAGAAGAAAGGTGCTGAATCTGAGAGGATTTTATAAAAGAAACAACTATCAGATATGAATGTCTTATCTTCATACGTCCATGTGTGCAAACCAAGAATCCAAGAACTGGACTGACTTACACGGGGCTCTTTATTTCTTTTCCTCTGCTGACATGAAGTGAGCTCTGTAAGCAGTTTTCAGTCTGAAAACACATCAAACTCCTCCGAGCTCAGATCTGATCGCAAACACACACTGACTTTGACCATCACTGCTATGCACACACACACGCACACACACACAGGGAAGTCCTGCTTCGTTTCTGGGCGACTGTGATGATAAGAAGCCGATCCCACCCACAACAAGGGGATGCTATCAGGAATGGAAAGCAAAGTGGAGAAAAGCAGAGTGGAGTCACGATGAGTTCAGAGAAGCTGTAATCTTGCTGTATATTTGCTGGTAACAGCGTCCTGACGGAGAGAACAACTTTTAGGTTTCATTGTTTGAAAGATATTTAAACAACATGTCACTGAAATGTTAAAATGTTTGAAAGGTTAGTAATAGATTTAATTTATTCTATGGGAGTTAAAAAGCGCTGTATTTGAGTGTGTTTTTGCTGCATTTCAGAGAAGATAGTTATGTTTGGAGATACAAGTTAATTTACCCAGTAGGAATGTTTTTAGGACACATAAACCAATGTTTTCCTCTCGTCTATGTAGATGGATTTCTGTGCAATGTCATTCTTATGTAACTAAGGGTCGGAAAGGAGGGCCCGTCCCAGTTCAACAGAACCAAGCCTCCAAACACACATGACAAATCAGTTCAACTGTTCTAACCACTGAAAACATTAAACAGAAACCAGAAATATTCAAAGAAGAGAAAAAGAAGAATACTGAAGACTGATGCCAGGAAAAGTTCAGACTGGGGTCCTGCAAGTCCCAGAAAGTGTCCTCTTTGTGTGTCAGAATGTAAAACTGTGATCCAGTGTCATTAACCCAGAAATCAGATGCGTTTCGGTCCAATCTGGGCCAAACTTGGGCTTTGGCATGAGCTGTTTGAGTCAGACGTGACTCATATTTATTAAGCTAGTTTTGATGTTGGATGAAACGGATGTTGTGAGAACCAGGCGTGGCCGTGACTGGTGGACATGTGGTCACGTTCAGGCAGGGACGCGCCACAAACGTCCCACCAGAACTCACCGATACCCAGAGAGCCATGCGGCACGGCCATTTTGGTGCGCAGCAGAACACGGTCGCATAAATTGTGTCAGTGAGACAACACCCTGAGACGGGGAAAAATTTGTCCCTCTTTGGGACTCACAAAGACCCTCTGAATGGAAGAAGAAACAGTTTCAAGAACCAAGTAAAGGAAGTCCAGTTGCCTTTGAAAATGATGACCCAGATGACTGAGGATCTACACCATCATGATGGTTCAACAGACCAGCAGGGAACTGTCCCACTCCAGCTTCATGCCATATGATGTGCAGCAGAGTCCTCCATCACTAAGCTGCAGCTCACAATAACATAATCTTGTTAATAAAAGTCCTGGTTCTCCGTAGTGGACATTTAGTGGAGAGGCTTTGTCAGAACTGACAGATTTGTTCCTGATGCACTATTAGAAACACTTAAATGTGGAAAGCTTTGCCGACTTTTTTTCCAGTGTTGCTTTGGCAACCAGTTTGGAAGACCCTGTATGATCAAAAATGACAGTTTTGTGATACCTTTAAAAGCCAGTCCACTGGCGGCGGCTGACCAAGCATCAGTCTGATGAGCTGGGAGCGAGAAGCAGCTGGTTATTGGTTATCATATCAGACGCTGAGGTTCCCAGTGGGAGGAATCATCAGTCATCACGATGGCTCCATGCGAGAAATTGATTCAAAATGTGTCGTTCTTTGTCGTCAGCGTTTATGAATGCTGAAATGGGCCACTGATTGAAACAGAATACGGTAATAACATGACTACAAGTGTTTAACAAGATTCGTATAAATCCAGTGCATCTGCTTTCAGTTGGGTTTTGTTTTCACTGAAGCCCCTGTGTGGTTCTGGAAAAAGCATTGCGGGTCCCTTTAACAGATCACAGCATTCCTCAGTCGGTTCGGTGCGTTTAAGGGTGGGCCGGTGCTTTGGGCCTCGACGGCATGAGTCAACAGAGCCCCGGTGAGTTAGCAAAATGTCCACAGACCCTAAAAATAGTCTCTCTCTGAACTCGCGTTCGCGGCTGGGACTCGTTTGATGTTTAATTTCTCAAAAACATGAAAACACATGATCAGTCCTCGAAAGAGTCGTGAAACAGTGTAGCTGGTGTCGGAGCGTATGAGTACATGCGCTTGTTTGTGGGCCTTTGTGTGTGGTTATTTGTCTATTCTCTATTGGTTTATAGAGCCACATGAAAGTTTCAGTGGCCTGAATGAGATTGTCTGCTTTTTTCATCGCAAATAAGTCCAAAAATATGCTGGCGTAACCTCTACTATTGTGGTTTTTTACTGATCTCAGGCCAGACTTTACAGTGAGGGTGAACTGTGGAGGTGTGCTTACATTACTGCCAGCTAGCACAAAGCTTTTTGTTTTTTCCTTCTGTCTTTCTTTTTTCTTTTTTCCCTCACTGTATCAAAGGTTGTCCAAATGAAAAGGTTCAGAACTGCAGCCTGGAAAACGTTCAGAGGAAGTAATGGATTGGTGCAGCCGAACGTAATACAGAGATGGTGAATCAATAAGCAGAGCTCCATTTAAGCGTGCACTTGTAGACTACCTGCTCTGCTTTATGCAACTATAACCGAGAGCTGCGTCCTTGAAGACTCCTGTCTCCAGATGATGAAAAGACCACCTGGACTCCCAGACGTCTACCTGTCCCGTTCCCCCTGTAGGTAACCCAGGCATGCGATGCAAACAGCAGCTGACTTCAAAACAACTCCGCCTGCACTCGTTAAGCTCTTTTTCTCAGCATTTAAGAATTCCCATGCGGTCTGAAGCCTTTCTCTAATGAAGCGCAATTAAAATGAAGAGAAGGTAATGAAAAAATATTTACCCCTAGTCCAATGAAGTGGTGGGTAAAGTGGATGACTCCTCCTAATAAAAACCACATGCCTGTTCTTATAAAATTTTGTTTTTGTGGCGCAGATCTCTTAGGCGTTTTTGCCAGCGAGTGAATTAACTCCTGACAGAGGAGAGAAGTGAGAGGCAGTTTATCTGAAGCAGAAGATCTGGGCACAGATTTATGCTGCAGGCCTCAGCGAGCCAAAACCTCCAGCGGAGATAACCGTCTACTGAACTCAGATAACGCAGAGTAAAAGTTCAATGAGCTTCTGAATGAGTGCAGCATCTACAAAACACGCCTTCTTATGTAAAGTGTTTAAAGGATGCATGTTGGAAGCATGGGACAGGGAATTGAACCGCTGACCTCCATAGTACTGGAGCCATGTAATATTCATCAAACCACAGGCAAAGTTTTCCGCTCATTCTGGGAAATTTTCCACAATGTTACAAGCACAGGACTTAAAATGTAAATATGTGCATGAAAAGTGAAGGAAATGTGAAGGAGGCAGACATGAAGGAGACAGAGCGAGAAGGCAGCACAACAGCATCGTAGGAACTGCTGCCAGTACGCCTGAGTCAAGTCTGCACTGATTCAGTTTGTCTCTCTAAACCACAATCCCATGCTGGTTTTTAACGTTTAGTGACAACTGGTGAAATTTGTCCATAGGTGCAACATATGGAATCCTTTTCTGGGTCCAGGGTCTGTTTAATATTAAAAATCAACCCACTGCCCTGCCGCACTTGGTGAAAAACTTCTTTGTGTTTGAGATCAGATCCTTCAGATTTGCATCCTCTGCATCCAAACTCCAGCCAACTTCAATTCATGTTGCATTTGCTGCATCTCAGAAGTGGGCAGCGCAGGATAAGGACAGTACATGACAGGGATGTTTCAAAGAGCATTTTCAGAGCTTTGGTCAACACTGTGTTAGCAGGAGTTGACTCCCCTCAACCCCTGTTAATCCAAAAATGTGCAAATGGAGAGAAATGGCAACAGTTTCAGAGGCTACCTGAGTTTCAGAGGCTACCTGAGTTTCAGAGGCTATCTGAGTTTCAGGCAACAGAGTCTACCTGAGTTTCAGGTATCAGAGGCTACCTGAGTTTCAGAGGCTACCTGAGTTTCAGTGGCTACCTGATTTTCAGTCCATCAGAGGCTACCTGAGTTTCAGTCATCAGAGGCTATCTGAGTTACAGAGGCTACCTGAGTTTCAGAGGCTACCTGAGTTTCAGGCATCAGAGGCTACCTGAGTTTCAGTCATCAGAGGCTACCTGAGTTTCAGTCATCAGAGGCTACATGAGTTTCAGTCAACAGAGGCTACCTGAGTTTCAGAGGCTATCTGAGTTTCAGGCAACAGAGGCTACCTGAGTACAGCAGAACATAACACTCATCCAGGGCTTTGCAGATATGTTAGTGGTTTCCTCCAGTTATTCCATGCAAAGCAGACAGGATTAGCACTCACTTTACACCCTTATTTCACAGCAGACCAGTCAAGTAGCCACTATCATGGCAGTTGCTTGGATCAAACCCACACTTAGCTCACACTAACTCAGCGTTCCAACAAACCTATTCTTCCATCTTCAGTGTCTTCTTCCTGAGAGATGACTATATAAAGTTTTCCCGTCATTTCAGATTTCATCATTTTTGTCAGATGTTTGCTGTCTGTATCATTACACAACAAAAAACTTTCACAATTTCAAATTTCACTGGAACAGATTTCAAGCTTCCTTTACTTCCTTCTGCTGTTTCTTCGCGCTTGAACAAAAAGACAGAGCATGGCCATCATCAGATTCATTTCTCAACCACAAGTTCAGCCTTTTGAGCTCTGTGTAGGTAGTAAACTGGCCTCAACGCTTTTAGAGCTAAACTGGCGTCCTTTTAGAGATTACTACGTCTCATCTTCAGAGCTCACAGCTGATTTCTTTTTCTTTTACCTTACAGCAGTGGAGATCTTACAGACTGAATCTGTAATGGTTTTTTCCTGGAACAAAAACTTTGACAAATGCTCAGCCTGAAGTGGTAAGCCCCCTCAGGAAATGTGATGATATGAGCACGTTGACCCAAAATGCAAATGTTCATATAAAATGAACAATCAGAGCCATGAGTGAAAACTTTTTAAAAAAGCAGACGTGGCCAGATACAGTCTGGTTGGAGAGATGTAATGGAAGATGCTGCAATCAAAAACACAAATCATCATCTTGACAACGTTTTCTTTTAAGTTTGGATGGTACATTAATGGCTCCCAGTGGGGCATTCTGTGAGATTTTATTTACTTAAAATAAAGTGTAAAGAAGTTGATTTTCCAACACGGAATTGATTGACAGCATGAATATCAGTCACGCCTGGATACGGTGCAGTTCAGCCTAGCTTGTGTGATTGTGTAATTATGCCCTTAGACTTTTACAGTGGTCTTTATATGATGTATTTTATAGAAATGACTGGAAAGAGACCCATATATGATACACATAAAAGCTATTAAAGAGCTTAATGTGGGACTCTTAGACCTTTCTCTTGGGTAGTCTACATTTACAATAAAAGTCTCACTTTTGAGAACAGTATGTCCACATTCTGAACAGAGAAGGCGGACGGTTTGAAAAATGTTAGAATATTACTTTAATTCCACTGATAAAACTTTGGTTTCTACACCATCTCCAACTAATGTCTTATAGAAGACACAATCCATGAAATTTCATAAAAACTCCAGCGATGAAAGCTTCAACTCAACTGTGAGACTGAAGACGTTCTTAAACGAGTCATTTGGCAGAAGTTGACCCTGATCCGAGGTTGTGATGTCACTGTCCCGAAATATCAATAATCTGAGACCGGGATGACCTGAAACGCTGTGCTGCAGTAACTCTGTCGAAGGAGGGAGGGGGGTGGGGGTTCTGCTGGAAAAACAACCAGGGAACAAGATGTCCCTGTTTTTAAGAAAGTGTCCTTATATTCCCAATATTCCCATGACACTTTTACGAGAGCGCTCACACGACTGGCCTGCTGAATATTTTTGGGGCTGAAAAGCCGTCTCCCTCCTGCTCCCTGAGAGCCTAACAGGGTCCCCGCTGGGACGCTGCACTCAGCTGAGTCCCTGATCGGATCCAGATGCTGCTGGAGCGCGGAGGCTCCTCTGCGCTGACTGATAGGGGTCAGCGTGAAGTTGAGAGTCACATTTCTCGAGTCAGATCTGTCTTTTCTGTCTCATGCTCTGTCTCTGCCTGCGGCTGTCAGGGCGTCTGCTCAAGCTGGGTTTTATGTTCTCTGTCGAGGCGGCGTGGAGCTCAGCAGGGAGCCGACAGCGTTACGCTCGACCCTGGCACGACGCCTCATTTCTGCTGAGCGTTTAATGAACTCTTTTATAGTCGGAGGGTAAATCTTACTGTTGGGAAACAGAACCAGTTTTCAATCACTCTTTCCATCCACCACACTGAGAATTGTTAATTATAGACAATTAAAACCAAACCAATTAATACAAATCTCCATTTGGACAATGTTTTCCACTCCGTGTTTGCCTCAGCATTTTAAAAGCAGCTCAGAAACACTTAAAACCTGCATAAAAGTACCAATTTTCTCCAGATTTTTGTATTGATTTAGGTCTGTTAATTCCATTCAAAGCAGCCTGGTCTGAAGTGAATGTGAAGTTGAACCGAACTCTCTGTTAAAACAATAGGGGTTTGTTTTGGCCTTGGGCTGTCTGCGCTGGAACGGTTTCTGCAGCCGTTCGTAAATGTCTGTCCTGTCTCTCCTCAGGACCATGCCGCCTCTGCACGGCCCTGCGGTCCTGCTGCTCTTCGGCTTCCTGACTGGTCCGAGCTGCTCCCTGGACCCGAGAGACCCCAACGTGTGCAGTTTGTGGGAGAGGTGAGGCCCGGTTGCTGCTCTTGTGATGTGCTCATGTGCTTGTTGACGAACACTTGAAGTTTACAGGTTTAGAGAGCAGCGCGTACAAAGAGGATTTCCATGAGCTGGGCTTCGGTGTCTCCGTCACCAACAACTGTTTTTGGGTCAAAACAAGCTGCTGCCCAGGGTTTAGTACTTCAGCACTGCTCCAAAAAACTGCTGGGTGGGACATGAACCCAGAACTAAATAGATGTGCTGTAGGTAAGGGATGATGTTCTTCAGCCACATTATAAGTTTAGAACAACACTTCACCTTAGATAAAGTGGGGCTCCTCAGCAGTAAAGCTGAAAGGTTTGATTTTCAGTTGAATTTGTCATGAAGCTGAAGTGTGTCCAGGACCCAGGTGCAGGAGGCATGAGCAATCCAACAGAGAAAGTGATGCAGAGAAAAGCAGGGTAGCAACACAGGGGACACAGACAAGACAACATCTGGGGTCAAGAGCTGTTGAGGCGCAGGTGGAAACGACCAGGAGCGATGGGAGCATAAAGGACAGAAACATGAAAAGAACACAAGAACATCCAACAACAACAGTGTTGGGTTTAGTGTTGTCACCCCAAGTATCTTATCGATGTACTACATCGCTATTGACCCCTGATACCAATATCTGACCAGATAGGTCCTGTTTTCCAGATGTACTGGTCTACTGTCATTATCACCACACTGTACGCCACCATAAAAGTGATTATGCTAAGTCTTTATGGTCCAGTTTAATTTTAAGTCCCTGTTTATAGGTTAAATGGAAATGTCAGGACTTACAAGGAAGTGGACCCTAAAAGCAGGATATCAGGATTAGTATAACCCTGTCCTTTTAGTTTTTGAACAAAAGCTGAAGAAATAAAAAACACAGACCGGCTCACTTGAAGACTCAGAAAACCTGCAAGTTTTTAGACTTCCTTCATGGTGGCACACTCACAAGCCGGATGTAGCCCCTTTGGCATGAACAAGGCAGCAGACTGACAAAGGAAGTGATCCACCAGGGTAAAAGTGTTTAAAGATAAAGCAGGAAATCATTTCTATTGGCTGAAAAAAAACTACTGTAATGCTTTTTGGGTAGCAATGGGACCTCCTCCTGAGCATCTGGGTTAGTTGGCCCAGTACATAAAACCAACATCACAAATCTTTGTGTTGAACTTGACTGTCACATCAGAGTCAGAGTCATGTTTCTCCCAGTTGAGACAGCGGGCCAGATCCTTTTCAGGCAGCACTTCAAAACAGTAACCGTCGGCCCGTCACCAGTTGGCTGATCCCTGTAGGTAAGGGTTTGTGGGTGCCCTGTCACCTGGTCCAGGTGCTACAGAAGCATCATTACGCTGCTCTCTTGTCCCATTCAGGTTCCATTTTAAAATTAATTTATTTGCCTTTGAACAGCCGTGTCTGAGCTGCGTCATTGGTGCACACCCTCCCCCGCGCTCTCAGGTCAGCTGACTAGCTGCTCTTGATTGCATCAAAAACCAAGCGTGAGCTCAGACAGGACTGAGTCTTTACAGCTGTTGCACCAAAAACGTAAACTGGCTCCTGCACTAAGACCTGTCTTAAAACCCACCGCTTCTCCTTGGCCTTTAGTAAAACGTAAGGTGCTGATTTTTGTTCGTTTCATATTACTTTTATTGAGTTTTATGTTTGTTTCATTTTTACTAATCTTTTTATCATGCTTTATTTGTATTTACTTGATATGAATATTGAATAAAAACACTAAACTGAACTTCAAAGACTAAACTAAATAGACCATAACTGAGCAAAGCTCAAACAAACCCAAGATCCATCGTCCAAGACCATGACTGGTAAATTTTCAAGAGAGAACTCAACAAACTCCAAAGAGGGTAAAAAGAGACACTTTTGTTTCTTTGCCTCCAAAATAGTTTTTAGGATTAAAAATAAGTGTTTCGTCAATATATATTTGGTCTGTCACTGTAAACCTGTAATTAGAGTTTCAAGTCATTTCATCAGTGGTCGGGGCTATTTTCTAGACTTCTAACTGCTTCCTGCAGCAGCACCACCACAGTCGTGTCATTACATAACTGAACATGTCTCCCAACACCAGTTTGGTTCCATCTGAAGCTCTCCCAGTTCCAGAGGTTCTGTCACATCTTTCCTCCTGCTGCTCAGCGCTGAAATATCAACGTTCTGCTGTCTCTGAAGCGCCTGTAGACTACTGCGGAGTCAGCTTTCCAAACTAAAGCCAGTTGTTTGGCAGTCAAAATTAAAAAAAAAAAAAAAAGAAGAAGAAAAAATGAAGAAGTGGTTTGAGATTAAGTTCTTGGCTCTGGAAGTAGCTCTGTGAAAAACATGGCTGAGCAGACCGAGTTCAACATACTTCCACATATCAATGGCTTTTAGGTCCACTGTGTACTGGCAGAAACGGAAAATAATCTTAACCATATTTTCAAAATTGTAGAATGAGATTTTGCTTTTGATGTAAATGACTCATTAAACACTGGTTTTTTTTGGATCTCCAAAGATAAAGTGGTGGCCATGTGGTTTCGCTCACAATTTGAACTGACAAAAAACATTATTTCTTTAATTTGTACCTCCCCTTCTATTTTATTTATTTATTTAGTTAGTTAGTTATTTATTTTTAAATTTTCGTCTGAGCTGGAAATTGATCTCAGCAAAATATTTCAAAGGATTCCTAAAATTCACCTGCAAGAGAGGAGGGGGGGGGAGCAGGAGCAGCTTGTTGGAGCTCCATCTTCTGAAGCCCTTTTTTAACATCTAGAGTCATTCATGTTACATTACACGCTGCTTTGCTGCATGTCAGAAGTGGATTGTGCAAAGCTGTATGGGAGGTCTCAAAAGAGGCACGCTCATGGTGGGAGGAAGGTGGGGCGGAGCTGAGTGGTTGACTCCGCCCCCCTAAAACTGGCTGCGATGAACAGGCATGGTGAAAAAGGAAACTCCGGTGGTGCATCTTCCTGGTTTTTGAACCAAAGCGTGTCAGAGGAAGGTTCATAAAACATCCATAAAACTCAATGAAATGATTAGAAGAAGAACGTCTCAATTTAAAAAACAAAACAAGGAGGAGAAAGTTCAAACCATTCCCTTTCTCATTCATCATGGGGAACATGAGATCACTGCTAAATGAAATGGATGAGCTGGTTTGAACGCAGCGAGATAACTGGAAATGTAACATTGAATTATTTACTGCCACGCAGCTGGATGAACGTATTCCCGACTCCAGCACCTTTCTAGGCGGCTTTCAGACGATATGGACAGAAAGAGACTGCAGAGAGTGAAGTTGGAATAAAGAAGGAGAGGCTGTACTAGTTGGAAAGTAGATGACGTAATCCTGGACTTGTTACTGTGAAGGAGTGCATCCCTCTTCAAATAATTCATTCTCTTTGCTGTTCATACTTTACTGATGAATCTTTCAGGTCTTCTTGCTCAGAGGAAGGGGACTGGCCATGTTTGGGGCTTTTGAAGAGTATAATTGTGTTCAGGCAAAGTCAGCAAGTAAAAAAAATCCCAAAACTGAGATACGAGGCATTAGTGTTAGATTTATGTGATGGTCGTGCATTTTAAATGATAGTTCTTTCAGTGCCAGTAATTTTAATATAGGTCATAAAGTGAAAGGGAACAACAAACAGTAGCAGTAGCATATTAGCATGCTAAGATTTGCTGACTAGCACTGAACTCCGGACAAACCTTTGACCAGGTGACGGCACTGATATTCTGCACCAACCACATTTCATGACAACACACATAACAGAACTAAAACATTCCTTTTAGGCCACAAATGTGTACAAATAAAATCATTTGTTATCGTCCTCTGGGAGCTGCCAATTGATCCAACAGATGTTGAGATGTTTTCACAGGATAAGTGAAAACTTTCTGGTGGAAATTCAGGAGCCACCAGTGGATCAGAAGAGTCAGGATTCTGGACTTCTGTACCACAAATTCATCCAGCAGAGAGTTTACAGGTTTAAACTCTCATTTAACTGGGAGTTAAATGTGAGATTTACTTTCTGACCATGAAAGCAAAGGATCAAAACAGCGTTGAGGTATTTGTCAGGACTGAATTGTTGGGATGCTCAGCATCTCTAAATAAAATATAAACAAATAAAAATCTTTCCCTGATGGCTGATCAGTTTGGTCCTCTTTTACTTTTCCTGTCTTACGTTGGTTCCTTGGTCTGCTTTTTCAGCTTCACCACCTCAGTCAAAGAGTCCTACTCTCATCCCTACGATCAAGTGACGGAGGAGCCCTGCTCGGACCCTCGGACTTCCTACAGGTGCACGCGGCACAGGTACGAGCAGCAAGACCCCTCACTTCCCCGACTCTCTGTTCCTGTCAATCACGGTCTGACTGTGCCCGCCCCCTCAGGATCACCTACAAAACGGCCTACAGGCAAGCGGTGAAGACTGACTACCGCAAGAGGTACCAGTGCTGTCCAGGGTACTACGAGAGTGGCAACAAATGTGTCCGTAAGTAACTCCAGGAGTATTTGAACAATCAGCATCTCCAGTGACATCTAGCATCGTTCTAATCACTTAGCAGAGCTTGGTGCGTTCAGAGACAACGCTAAGCATGACAGCAGGTGTATTCTTTCCATTTTTGTCTTTTTGTGCCTTTATCAAAAGCGCAGAGAAAAAAGGGAGGGAACATAAAGCAAAGAGATTGCTGAGGCCTCTGTGTGCGGGACGCCTGATCAACCAAACGAGCTATCCAGCACTTACCAATTTAATTAGAAAAGTTGCTAAATGGAAAATGCACATCAGGACCGTTGGTGGGTGTGGGCGATGTAACATAATACAATGCAGATGTTTTACCAAAGTATTTTTGGTTTTGCAGCCTCTTTATTAAGAGGCAAGCAAAAATGATGTGGACTAATTAACCGATTATTGCCCTTATGCGTGTATATATATGTAAATATATATATATATATATATTTAGTTTGACCTGCAGAAGCAAGAACAGATCCATCTCTCTTTAAGATGTTAGCAATGATGTTGATCAGGAGGTTCCTGTATTCTCTGTGTGTTTCACTCAAGAATAAATATGTACGTCATTAAAACGTCAATAAAACAAGAAGACTAGCTTCTACAAAGCACTGCATGCCACTGTTGTTGCCATTGCTGTAATCCATCATCAGGACCACGAACATCCAGCAACACCATCAGTCATGAGAGGAGAGGTACCTAATCATCAATTAAATCTGGAGCAAATTTTGAAAAGGTTTGTTTCCATCACCAGCAGCTGGAAGCTAATGACTCTGTTGCGTGTAGCTGTAACCAACAAGCTAATGGCTCCTTACTGGCAACAAATCACAAAAAAAAGCAAAAAGCAAACAAAAAAAGCAGCGAGTGTCTTGATAATGGTGTATAAATTACTGCATGAAATCAGTCGATGAAATACTGACGTATGTTTACGGACCAGCATGCGCCAGAGATCCTGTCGATAAAATCATTTTACTGGATATTTATTGAGCAGAGAAATACTATCAGCAGTAATCAGCTGCAACAGCTAAATGCTTGTGAGGGCTGTGGTTTGTGACTGAAACAATGTCACAATCATTCACAGAGTAACTCATTCTCATTACTCCCAGTAAGCAGCTTTTTCTTCTTCTTTTTTTTCCAGTCAGAACGAGCAGCATGTGGCGTATGAATAACCAAAATTATGGGTTTGATTCCCTCTGGAGCTTCGCGCGCTACTTGCAGTATTTGCTGGAATTTTCAACTAAAACATATCAAATGCGTTTGAATTTCATGGTTTTACATAATATCAGCAGTTTTTGGTTTCATTAGCTAAACATCTGTTCAGTTCTGAGGTGGAGCTCTGCTGCCTGAACGGCTCGGCACAAAACCTGCGTCACACGTACAGAGGCGATCGCAGATAAACACTGAAAGGAAGCAAACTAAGGAGCCAAAAGTCCTTTTTAATTAAAAACAACAACAACAAAAACACTGGTGGTCCATTTCATAACATGACAGGACTAGAAATATAAAATCAGGACTTTTAGAGTTTGACTTTTGCCTTTTACAGTAATGTGTATAAAGCTATTCTAGAGTCTTTACACACTTTAGTAGTTTATTCATTATCTAATGAAGTATATCGTTATGTAGTCTTTTTTTCAGTGAACAGCTGCCTCTTTGAGGAGAAAAAGAAAAATGTTAAGGGATTTATAGGACTGAAAGATAGTTTTTTCACCGCTACATTTACAGTTTTGGGACCTTGAGTCTGTGCAGTGACACGGTGGCGTCAGACAGCCCACGTCAGAGCTCATCTCTGGCAGCACGCCGTCTCTGCAGTACCTGTCCAGAGGGAAGGATGACGGGCGTCCATCCCGTCCTCCACCGAGCTAGCAGCTCGCAGCTTCCCAAGATGATGCCAGAAATCGTCAAATGCTAACTGGCCAGCTCAGGTAGCAGGCGTATCATCTTCAAAACATCTTCAGTTTAATTCTACTGAATTAGATTTGTTCAGTGTCTGACAAGGAAAAACTCCCTCATGGGAAGAACCCATAAAAACCAAATCAACAATCAGTTCATGTGTTTGTACACAGAGAAGAGAGATCTGCATCCAGCTCCATCCTGTCTTCTCTTTCAGCCCCACATTTACTCTTGTTTGGTTCTTCTGTCCTGCTGTAAACACAGATACGTCCTAGGTGAAGATTATCGGTCAACAAAGGTGCAAAAGTCAGAACAAAAACCAGGTACTTTCATTTGTTGAAAACTGTCATTTGATGACGTTGTTTATGGTAAACTGCCCGCTTTGTTTTTCGCTGTCAGTCAGCAGCGACACGTCTAAGCAGTCAGACCCTCACACGTCCCCTCAGATTTACAAACGTCCGTAAACATCGCTGGATGAGCTCAGAGACGTGTGGCGGTAATAACAAGGTCCTTCGAGGTCCTTCATGCTTGAAAACCTGAAATTCTGAAGACAAATTCCCGCCCTCGAGCGGCGATAATGTGGCATTTACGGTCGTGTATGGTGAGTCAGCAGCAGTCTCGTGCCACACTGTCTCCGCGCGTACGTGTTTTCTTTTGTCACCAAACACAAAAGCTCCAGATTTCCCTGAAAAGCCGAGACGGAGCCTGCGGGCCGCTGCGATCCACCTCCCTCTCATCATCGTGTCATCAAAAGTGGCACCAAAGTGGTGTTTTTAATTATTCTAAACACATTTGCTGTAATGACATACAATCATACTTACCTCCTTTGTGTGATGACACGTTAGCGCCACAGAGCTCCCTCCTCCTGCGTCCACATGCTGCAGCGGAAAATAATCAGTGAAACGATGTTTACGGTGTTTGAATGGGAGGAAAATGTGCGTTCACAGCTTTTTCTTCTATAATGTTATATTATTCTCTGTAATAACGGAGGTGGAGGTAGCAGAGGGTCAAATGTTGGAGGTTCTCTTTGGGAGTGGCGATGGATGGATGGGGTCAGGAAAGAGCACATGTTAGATGTTTTGGAGAGAAAGTCAGAGAGGCCAGACTGAGATGGTTTGGACATGTACAGAGGAGGGATAATGAAGTAAGATGAGGTTGGAACTGCCAGGCAGGAGGTCTAGAGGAAGACCAAAGAGAGAGAGAGAGAGATTTATGGACGTAGAGAAAGAGGATGTAGAGGACAGGGTTAGATGGAGAGGAATGATTCGCTGTGGAAACCCCTGAATTGAACAGCTGAAAGGAAAAGAAGAAGAAAAAGAAGAGTGGAGGAGCATTAGTTATGTTGGCAGCTAAAAGATGAGTTAGGAGGAAGCTGCTTGTTGGTATGAATGGCATCTTGACACTGCCGCCCTCCGCTCAGCCCAGCTGTCGGGCTTTTGAGCTCCGAGATACATTCAGAGGCAAATATGCAGTTCAGCTGAAGACGCTGTTGGTTTAATAATTATCTTGTTTCAAAGAAACTGCTTCAAATTAAAAAAGAGAGAGCAGGAAAGCAAGCAGACATGGCAGATGCGGTTAGCAGCTTGGATGTTTCCAGAAGAATCTGCACCTCACACGTTTTTGCATCGTGTTTGGACACGTTTCTTTCTAAAACATTTCAGGATAGAGACTCACACCACACCAACGTTTTCAAGACATACAAATGATTATGTTGTTTTAGAAAATACTGATCAGAAGTCTGGCAACAAAACACTCAGGTTTAACCTGCTGGTTGGCTTTTGCTTCACTACTTGCTGTCTACTCTGATAGATAGATTTAACTTTAATAAACATTATTACATTAAAAATGTAATAATGTAGCTGCAGCTGAGATTACTGGCTGATATAAGAATGGCTGATCTGACGTTGTATAATGAGAATTTAAAGCCACTCTAAGTAGAAATACACCTTCTGTCCACATGGGGGCATAGACATCTGCCGTGTTGACTAAAGAGCTGAAATCATGAATGAATGATGGCGGTCCAGTACGTCTGATAAAACCACTTTGCCCCACCAGAGGTGCACTTACAACAGCGGCACATGTCTGGTCACAAGGAGCCGTGTTACCACTTTAGGGTAAAGTTGACTTCTGAAATCTTAATGAAACGTCTGCGACCTGTTTTGAGAGAACACTATCAGAATAAAATTCAGAAGTGAGTTTTATCTCAACCCCGCTTCAGGACCTTGTCTCAAGGGCGTGCCCCTTTGGAAATCAGCGTCAAATGTTTGAACCATAGTCAAAACCCTTTTTGTGACATCACCTACAGGTTTTGAAGAGTTCTTTTGAAGCCTGATTCACTGATAATCAATAATGGGTAAGCAGGCTGACTGCAGGACGCCTCAAGCGGAGGAGCCAGACCAGCTACGATGAAGGCCAGCTACGATGAAGACCCTGCAGTCATGCAGCTGATGCACGGGTTAGCGCAGGCTGTCCGCTCGTAGCTAAGCTTTGTCCTCAGACCCCTCCAGGCCAACCCACAGCCAGTTGTGGTGGTCTTTAACGATTTACTGCCCAACAGAACACGTTCTCTTTAAAATAGCAGTTGATAAGTAGCTAAAGTGCTGACAGCTAGCCTCTGCCTTTACCAGCCATCAATGGACTGTGCTTCGCCATACATAAATACGCAGGAAAAAAAGTTTATTTCCACTGTAAAGTTGGATATTTTAGTTTATGGGTCAATGGAGACTCACTTATGGAGCCTCTCCGTAGTGGTTCTTGAAGGAACCTGACCTGGACGATGCTCCTTGATTTGAAATAAACTTTTGAAATAAACTTTTCATCAATACCAGACTTTGTTCTACATTAATGATGGTGGTTGTACTCTCAGGCGTCATTTAACGTTCATGTTTATGCTCTTCACCAACAGCTCGCTGCACCAAGGAGTGCGTCCACGGCCGCTGCGTCGCTCCGGACCGCTGCCAGTGTGAGGGAGGCTGGCGAGGCCATGACTGTTCCAGTGGTATGACTCAGCCTTTTCCCCTCCTCGCTCACACATTCTTACTTTATACCTTCTCTCTCTCTCTCTCTCTCTCTTTTCTCGCATTCATAAGAACGAATGCTTTGACTGGCGCTGTATACATTATATGCACACAACAGGAAATGGTGGCTGGCCATTAGCCGAGTGTCAGAACAAACGCTTCATAACACAGAAGACGCCTGCAATGGAAAGAGCAAGGGAACATGACGGCATGCGCAGCTGTGAGTCATAGATGTCTGTCTCGGTCCAGGAGGACACTGAGCTTCTCACAGAGTCACAAACCTGCTCCTGCTCCGCCTTCACGGTCATATAGGAGCTCTTGAAGGAAGCAGTGAGTCAAACTGTCTTTGTCTTGTCTGAAATCTTCAGCTTTACTGTCCAAAAGTGTGAAGTATGAACTTGGAGCCACATTTCACAGCTGGTCCCCTCAAGGAGTTTTTCCACTCTACCTTCACCCCTTCTTCTTCTGCAGTCAGCTGGGTCAATAGTACACAGCCTTCCTCCTCATTTCTCCTGCGGAGAGCTCAAATTAGCTTTAACGGGTAGCTGCTGATGTCTTGACAGGGGGAGGACAGGAAAGGGAAATGGAAAATGTTACCCCACTCTCCTCTTACGCTGGCTCTCTACCCAAACCCTCACTTAAGTCGTCTTTCAGTGCACATTCTTCATTCTTCTACCACTCTTCGTTCTCCTCTTTCCACTGTAATGGAGACTTTTTTTGGCAGGAGAGAAGCCCCGACGCTTCCTGGATGCCTGCGTGTTGAACTATTTAACTGTGGGAAAGAGGAGAGGGGCCTGACGTTTTCATGCTCAACACTCTTGGGGCTGTTTTCTCATGTATAAACGAGCGGTAATAGGAGGTAAAAGAGAATGTCACCCTAAAAGAAGGGTTTTTTTTCTTGCTTCACCAAAATGCCTTTTTCAGGGCAGGGTTCTGAGAGCTGGAATCAAAACCAGCACTGACGGTCAGTTCTGGAGAGTATGTGGACTCTGGATGAAATTAAACCCCCAAACCAGTCCTTGAACAATACACTGGGGGAAAGGGAGAATTTTCCCATCGTATCGGAGCACATTCCTCTGAAGACATGCCAGCTCTGACTCACATGCATCAGGTTTTGGGGTTCCATGCAGATGCTGGTTTGGATTACAGCAGCAGATCTCGTTTTACGATAATCTGCACGTTCATATCACCATCGCATGTACGTAGATGTGTGTCCAGTTGTCTTCATGCAGGAGGCTTTATCTGGAGTAACAACACACGCATAAGTTTACATTGAACACGCAAAAAAAGGGAGTCAAACACATAAATATGATAAAGTTACAAAGTCAAGCGCAACTGTCCTCCCCAACTCTGACTTATTGAGACAAGAACCTTTAAAGGTTGTCGGTCCAGAGTTGTGATTCAAGCACTGCTCCAGAAAGCAGCTCCTTAGTCCTGGTTTATTGGATGATTCAGGTCTTAGTATTCTGTTAAGAACAAAAGGGAGTATGAACATTAAAGCTCTGCAGTTTTACATTCTTAAATTAAATCTCCTGCTAAAAGACAGACTATAATCTGGAGATGGTCTGGTTGGCTCAACCACTGGCTCAAAAACTTTTTATTTTTATTTTTAATCAATATGGAGTGAAACGTCTCGTGCTACAGTGGAGCTTTAGTAGAGTAAATCACCAGAGTCTCAGTATGACGATAAACAGAAAGCTGAATCTGTTTTTGGAGAACTCAGAAGATCAACGTCCAGTGATCAGCTGCTGTGATCGTATCCATGATGTGGCATCAGGACATGGGTCCTGGAGGAAGGTGCCAACAGACCCTTTGGTCCTGTGGGGGTCGGGGGTTATGTCTGTGGATCGGACTTTTTTTTTCCCACAGATGTCACCAGATTTATATCTGGGAGTTTGGAGGCCAATGCGACACCTCAAGCTCTTTGTCATGGTCTGAGTGTTTCCTGCAGGACCACACTGTTGTCCTGCTGGGGGAAGCTGTTCCAGCGGGGGGTGATGTCGTTATGAAGGTGGGGGGCGTTGTTTTTCTAGGTGGCAGGAGTCAAAGTAACATCCATGTGAAAGCCAGGATGCAGGTTTTCCCAGAAAAGCATGTGTGGTGACAAGATGAGCAGCATTGCTCTTTCTCTTCCCATCAGCAGTTTTAAATTTAAACCTTGAAGTTAACCGTTGTTTTGTTTTCTAAAGATAAAGAAATGGCATCCTTTCCTTTGCAGAAATTGCATGCCACCATGTACTGTATAAAAAAGACCTACTACAAATTCACCCTTGGGTTTCTGATGACCAGTTATTTATTTATTTGTTAAAAGACCTATGGGGGCCACCACATGGCAGGAGCTCTGCTTTGGTTGGTCAATCCAAAGATGGGCAAATGGACACAACAGAGAAGTCTCAGTCAGCTGGGACACATCCACCTAACGTCCTGGCATTTGGTTATATGACTGCATAAATACTTGTATGGCAGCATGCTACATACTGCTGTGAATATACTGTTCATGCAACAACAACAACAACGTACAAATACAATCAAGCCACACTAACGTAGTGAAGTGCAGGTAAATCAGCATTCAGGTGAGTGCAGCATGCAAGTCAGTGCAGCTAGGACACGATTAAAGCGCAGGTTAGGAAGTTATGTCACAAACATAGTTTCATGCACACATGCTAACAATATACCTAATGCACAGCCCTGTACAGCCTGGGATATACTTGCGTACACAACCCACTGTGCTGCAGATGTTTCTTGCTTCCGTACTATGGGAGCAGTGCATGTAATACCGGGGGTCTCCACTTGGGGACAGAATGCAGAGCCAGAGTCAAAACTACAACCTGTATAAAAGAAGCAAGACGGAAGAAGTTCTTCTTTTGTGTTTTGTTGTGGTCACAGCCGTTGACCGTAAAATACTGGACCAACTATCTGGTCATGTGACCCACAGATTTCTACTGGAAGCCTTTGAAGCCTGTTTTCTATTCAAACCGTGTAACACCGTACTGCAAAGATGACACTGTAGCTAGCTGTCAATCAAGCATGTCAAGTGACGTACCTTTGCATATGATTGGTTAGCTTTATTGCTTAATAAAAAATAAAAAAAACAGGCTCTAAATATGTTTAATTCTGTTGCAAAGTTGGCATTTTCAGCATTTCAGGAGGTCAATGGGGTCTGTTTTTGGAGCCTGTACCTAGTGGTCAGTGGAGGAACTGCAACAGGGCGTACTTCCTGGATGAGCTTCAGCCTGGAAGTGGGGTTGTAGCCGCTTGGTCACAGCGAGAAAAAAACGACACCAGTGTTATTGAAGACATCATGTTAAACCATAAATCAGTGTCGTCAGGGCAGGAGTTTGTCTCATTTTACTGATGTGGAACATTGATGAGAAACTCTTTAATTCTACGTCCTTTGCGTTGTCATAGCGACTTGTTAAGTCAGACTGCCAACCTAGTTCAATAAGCAGCTAGCAGTTGTATGTAAAGGTCGTAACTGCAGAAGAGCTTTGTGGCAGTTCACTTGTGGTCAGCAGTTGCTCTGACCTATCTAGCGCCTCTAGAGTTGAAGCAGATATTGCATCTGACGTCCCAAGTGAACACATTTGTGTCAGACATGATGCATTCCCATTGTAAACAGCAAAAATAGTCCAGGCCTGCAGCATTCTGTATGTGCAGTATGCAGGTTTGGTGCTTTCAGCAACAGTGTCAAGAGGAATTAATTACCACAGCTGCTTTAGATTTGTAATTAGCCTCTCCCTCTTCCTTGCCCAGAGCTCATGTGATCATTTTCCTTCCTTTTCTGGAAGCTCGAATGGAAAAGTCTCAGATTTGGCTGAAATCAATTTCCACGCCGACAGACGGGATGCAGAATGAGAAGGGACATAAAGAAAGAAGGCTACAAGAGCCCTCCAACATGTCTTGTTCGGTAAATTTCACCCTTCGCTCATTTGATTTGAGCTCTTTGGAGGCGTAAGCTCTTGCAGACCCACAGACCCTCTCACTAAATCTCCCCCGCTGTTCTGGAGAACGTCTGTGTAAACATAATCGCTGCTCCGGCTGAGATCCTCATTACTCAACGTGACACGATCCGACAGAGCCCCACTCTGGTGCCCGCACGGAGAACAAGTGAAGTTATGATTCCTTTAAACAAAAGAGCCAAAGGTCCCGCTCCACGTTAGCGCAGTAAACACTGCAATCCACGGCACCGCGGTTTGCTCCGAGCCAAATTTGGCTCTCGTCAAAGCTCAGAGTTATTGTCAGTGAGGCTCCGTGTGTGTGTGTGTGTGTGTGTGTTTTTTTAATTTCGAAGCCGTGGCTGGACATGTCTGCCACAAACACAAAGGTGTACGGGCCGCGGAGACTGAACATGCGCGTGAACCGTGTAACTCACACATTTGTAATGTGCACCGGGGATGATTCCCAGCAGATCGGCATGAAAATTGTTGGAGCCATTCTGATCTTGCGAAAGGAGAACTGACAAAGATCCATCATTGTTACTGGATATCTGGTCTTCTCAGTGAGGACTCATGTCCAGGGCCGTCAAAATAATTGATGAGAACGCCGAAGTATGCGTCCATGACCAATCTTTGCCCCCTCAGAGGACTGAGAGCTCTTCATCATGAACTGAAAACCTAACCTTGTGTAAATCCCCGCCCCCCAGAGCTGAACAGGTGTCAGTGATGTTACCTATGAAGAACCTATGAAGAGCCTGTCCATCGTATGAGCTTCGTAGAAATCCCCCTGCCACTTCTGAAATGATTTGTTGGTAACATAACACTCCTGAGCAGATCTGGATGTGGAAGCAGAAGGGAACACCATGGCAGCAGACACTCTTCCTGCTTTTGTTTCTGTTCAGTCGTTCAACTGCTGAGTTTCATCAGACTGGCTTGTTTATTTGACCGTTGTGACATCATGTGTTTAAACCTGTGCAGCGAAGAAGAAAACCCGACGAGGAAAATTCAAACGTACCGTGCTGTGTAATCATATTCTACTTGAGTGTTTCTACTTCATTTACAGCTCTGCAAAGCAGGTTTGACTTGCTGTTTAGAGAAGCAGAGGCATAACTGGAAGAAAGATTTCTATTTTCTGGAAAATTAAGATTAAAGAAAAGAAAAGAAACTACAAAGATGTGAACGGGATCATTAAAACAAACATGTCTCTTCCTTTTCAGCCTGTGACGACAAACACTGGGGCCCAGACTGCCGTCAGCAGTGCAAATGTGAGAACGGCGCTCTCTGTGACCCCGTGAAGGGAACCTGCCTGTGTCCTCCGGGGTTCATAGGACGCCTCTGCGAGGACCCCTGTCCTGCAGGAACCTTCGGGGAGCGCTGCCTGCAGAAGTGCAAGTGTGGGGCTGGAGGATCCTGCAACAAAACCAATGGAGAGTGTACATGTCGGGACGGCTTCACCGGGACTTTGTAAGTGGGGAAAGACCATATATTAGAAAGTTACGCGTGATGGTATGAGACAGAGCGCTGAGGCTGATGGGAGTATTCATTCTACGGGGGTTTTTCACAAACTTTACCCTGATAGTGCTGCAGGAAACGTCAGGGGCTCGTCAGATCTTTTAATCCTCACATGATCTGAACGTATGGAGAGAATCTGGCAATTGTACGACGCTGCATCCAGCAGTCGTTGGCGCGTTTCATCACAGCTGATGTTGGAGGAGAAGTCAGGAGATCAAAAGGACCGTAAGGTTCCACCAACAACCACCAGCCTCAGCCTCTGGAAGGAATTCTGTCGGGAAAACACAGTCAGACTCTTCATCACTCGTCAGACTAAAAGTAGATTTCTATCTAAACACGCTGGAGGCCGTGTGGCGAACAAAAATGCACATGATGTGGAAGTTCTGCTTTTGGTGAAATAGCTGAGGTTGAGCATTGACCAGAAAGTGACAGAGACAACAGATAAGACTCCCATAAACATCACACAGTCACATTTAACAGCAAAAAAAGAAAAAAGTAAATTTCAACCATGTGAATACCCCCCACCGAGCCCCAAAGCAACATGCAGCTCTCTGTTCTGGGCCTTTGTAGTGATTCGTGGCAGAAGGGCGCCTTTGTGCTGAAGCGCCCGGAGACATCTTTGTAGAAAAAAGACACGATATAAAAAAGTGAATTGACATAAATAAAACACATGCACTTTTTACAATCTTTTTGGACCATTTCAACCTGCCCGTTCTGATGTTCGCAGGACCACCAGAGTCCACCAGTGTGTCATAATTTGATTATCTTACGCTGAAGTTCATTTTTGTGAGGAAAAAAAAAATGGTTTCCTTCCACAGTCCAAAAACATGCACGCTAGGCTAATTGCTGAGTTTAAATGGAGCGTACCAGTGAGCCCAAGAGTGTGTGGGCTTGTGATGACCTGTCCAGCCTGAACCCAAACCCAGATGTGACTGGTTCCAGTAGAGCCAGAACACGAGGAAGCAGGCCTATAATGGATGGAACCTGGTGATAAACCTATTTTAGATTTTCCTGTTTGCTTCAGATAGTTCAACTGGTTGAAATAGTTTGTCCTGACTAGGGTTGGACGTATTTGTTCCTTAGCTGGGCTCATTACGGTATAAAAAGAAAGACCACATACCAAAGACCTCAGCTGTGTAGAAACACTTCAAACTGACTTAAGACAAAGGCAAGTGTTAAACGTACGCTTGCAATGTGAACTACAGTGATGATGCAACAGCCATGAAACACCTCCTGAACAATTTTGATGAACTTCACTTACTTTTATTGAAGTAATTGCTTGGCCTCTAACATATATAATCTATTTAAGTGTGCTAAAATATACTGGATGTGATCAGAGATAAATGATTAAATGTGAGTGATAGTGAAACTGAAGTGATAGTTTGTGTTCTTGTGTTCTTAAACTATTTTTTTTAAATAAAATTTAGGTAAAAAAAAATAGGAGTAACATTTTAATTTGAAATCAGAAGGCGGAGGACTATAATCAATCATACAGCAAAAAGAACCAGTGAATGATAGCAGAAGCTGCAGGACTCGAAGCGGTTCGGAGTGAAAATGGAAACATGTTTGGAGCAAAGTGATGCTGAATTTTAGCCTCTGGGGAAATCGTGCTGTATCACAGTAAATTGCTATTTTAAGCCTCTGACAAGACTAAAAAATGTCCTGTGCTTCCATCACTCTCCTATTTTACCATAAATGTCGAAGAACTGATCCAGTTCTCCGCGAACAAGAGCCACAAACCCTCCTTTTGCATCTGTTAACAGTAGTTTGCCCAACATTTTGGAGTTTATTAGTTGCGCCAACCGGATGGAAATTCAAGTACAAACAGTCCTTTTTATAGTCTTACGATGTTCAAATTTCCTTTTTGTCTGCAGGAACAGGTCCCTCTTGAAAAAGAGATGGTAGATCTGTGGTTTTTATCTGGTTAAATAAAGGTTGCAGTCAGTCTGGTCAGAGGCTTAAAATAGATTTTTATGTTGATGTAGGTCGATTGTCTCAAAGGTTATTCTGCTCTCCCTCAAAGCTGCTTCAGTTCATGTCATTGTGATGCTCAACAAAAGGATGCACTTCTTATCTAATAATAAACCCAGGGTTGTTCACCTTCCTTTAAGTACCTGCAGTAATTCTTGTTTCTTGACATCGCAGCAGTTTAAGTGGAACCTGAGTTGACCTGCAGTGCCGCACATTTAAGGTAGTTTAAGTCAGCAAGCAGCCTCCGAGCCCCTCAGTGCTGCTCATTTTAGGACTTTGCAGCATGGTTTTACTGTTTTAGTCACTCGTGTCTGGCCGTGTGTAGAAGTGCATTTTTCTGCGATATGTCAAACTCAGAATGCATATTTATTTTGGCCTCATGCGAACTCTCAGGGGTTTAAATAGAGCACCCACTGCCATTTTTAGACTTACTATCTGGCTCAAAATTGATTCAGTCTGCTTCCCTTTTTGGTATGTGACATTTTTAGAGTACTTCTCGAGCACTCCAATTAATTATTGCTTCAGATCTTTAACAACCAGCTGTTATTTATTTTTAAAGAATTTGAAGATGGGAAAGAGTCCTTGACCGTCTCCACTGAACTCTGAGTCATCTGTTACACCTCATTTTTTTAGATGGCCCTGAGGATGAGTAAGCAGTGAAAACGCTTTCCCGTCAGTGGAAATGATCGTACTGCCTACCTATGTGAAAGCTCAGCACTTCTCTTGGAGCTACAGGAAAGAAAATAGAGGCCTGGCAGCTGTGATTACGGGGAGAGATTTGTAATCCTTCCATGTTGCCTCCAGGGTGTAATCAGAAGTACAATATCCCTGAAATGGATGCATTACAGGTAGATTTAGCCAAGCAATCTCTTCTCTGATTGGCTGAAGACACGTTCCAGCTGAGCTGATGACTCCCACATCGCTGTTAGAAGGGAGCAGCAGTTTTTTGGGGGGTTTTCTTTTGCATATGTTGATGTAATATCTGCTTATACTGTCAGTTGTTGTCCAAAGAATAATGTTTCTGTGCTCTGTGAAAGTGGTGACATCAGCTCCTTGACATCTGTGAGCAAGATTTATTAACCAGGTTCATGAAAACATTTTTTGTGCACTTTTGCTGCAGAACAAAGCGTTTACTTAAGCTCTCAGGAATGTCCCGAGGACATGTGCAGTTTTTGTGATTAGAAGTGGCCGAGTTTGTCAACGAGCCATTGAGCACATGTCCTCTGTTTTGCTCCTCCAGCTGCGAGAGGGCCTGTAAAAGGAAATGCCAGGCGCGATGCCCCTGCCAGAATGGTGGCATCTGTAAGGGTATAGGGGTCTGCGACTGCCCACCTGGTTGGACGGTAAGTTTCCAAGTTAAAACTTGCACTTTTTCTCATATATATGAAGGTTGTCTTAACTTAAAGCAGCACAAAGGACCTTTAGCCATTTATAGCTTGGAAGGTCTCCCTAGTGTGGAGGTTAAGTGCTCTTTCTGACTAGAAAATTACTAGGAAGTCAGTGCTCAGGAGTCGGCACTTGGTCCTCATGTGACTTTAAGCAGCTCACTGATGCATCATGGAGCCACTGCTGACACCCGTGTCACATGTCAGTGCCAGCGCTTGACTGTGGGTGTTTCTAATGTGTCTTTGTCATACCGTTGAATAACCCTCCAAATTTCTTCCGGCTTTCTACCGAAGTAAAAATCTTTCTTTGAAACAGTCCTGCCCCCAGTATATGATTTAATTGGCCGGCACCATCTGTGCAGTTCCATTTTGATTGGCTGAGCCTCACGTCGACATGTGAAAGCTGAATTTTCCCCATATTTGTACTGGGAGCAACACTTCCACTGCGAGTTTGTCGATGCTTGACCTCAATGGTTAATGGACATCAACGCTATTGATGGTGCCTGATTGATGGCTGACGGATATTAAACAAGCTGTCAGAGGAATCTGTTTCACTGCTGATATCGGGTTAAGTCACCGTGAACGGGGGAGATCGAGCAAGAGTTCAGCAGGCGGCTACATTTTTATTACAAGCGACTGTCAACGTCATGTAAGCAGCTGAACCTGCAAGAAAAATAAAAAATTCAAACGTTCCTTTGTGCTGCTTTAGCATGAAAAGAACCTGATTTGCTTTTCATCTCTGGATTAAAATATTCATGTTGAAGCATTTTGGTTTTTCAAGGCCTCCCTGAGTCTGAGAGAACTAATTCCAGATCGTTTTGCTGTTGCTCTGCAGGGCGCGGTCTGCACAGAAAAATGTCCGGAGGGAAGGTTTGGGTCCAACTGTGCTGGGGAGTGTGTCTGCCACAACAGCGGCAAATGTGACCCCGAAAATGGACAGTGCCGATGTGCTGAAGGCTTCACGGGCAGCAGGTGCGTAGAGCAGGTGTCCCGCTCACCTGTGTGCTGGCCCACGACGTCTCTGGCGTCCGTGAGTCAGAGGCTGCTCCTCCCTGCACTCCAGCAGCAAAACTTACAATAGTTCTCCTTCTAGAGGACGTCCTGGCACTGTCATCGACATACTTAATTTTGATATGAATTAGAGCCTCTTGGGTGCATGATTTCTCACATGTAAACAGTTGCAAAAGTCTATAAAATCCTGACAATATAACAAACAGCAGAGGCTGTAACACAGAACAGAAGTTTAGACTTAGCGTGTGGTTTAGGGGATATCAGCAACAGATTTGGGGAGACGTGTCCCGGTTTCTCAGCGTATCTGTGCGTCTGTCCTCTCAGGTGTAATGAGGAGTGCACTGCAGGCACGTACGGTCAGGACTGCAAAGGCGTGTGTGACTGCGCTAATGGCGCCCGCTGCTACAACATCGACGGCGGCTGCCTGTGCGAGCCGGGCTTCAGCGGGCCGCAGTGCAGGAACAGGATGTGTGCCCCCGGGAACTACGGCATGCACTGCGAACACCCATGTCTCTGCCAGGACAAGCACACGCTCAGGTGAGGCTGTTTCCAGGAAACCGCTTTGATAACGGGGGGGGGTCCAGGCATAAATGGGGGAACAGCATCATTTAAAGCAGCTTTTCAGCTTCTGTCGGCACCAATAATGTTCATTTAAACTTGAAATAAAACATATTCTGATGTCTTTCTGTGAAGGATGAAAATATTTTCATGGGGGAGGGATGGGGGACGGGGGAGGGGGGTGTCTGGTGGAGCAGGGGAACATAATGACAGCATTTGTTCAGAAAAAGACTGAGAAACACATGTTCTGACCTGATTCCACAGAGAACTTCTTTACCGTTTCCACATTCCCCGTCGCTCTGGACGTTTCAGGACAAGTACTTGAACTGCTGCACCTTCTTCACCTCCGTTCCACCTGCTTCTCCTTCACTTCCACACATAACTTCTGTCTTGATGCGACGGTCCTTCAGTCGTCTTCTCTCCAGCACGTCTTCAGTCTCGTTCCACCTCCTTCCTTCTCGCGCTGCAGATCGCGGCCTCACCGTGGCAACGAGGAGGGGTCCAGGTGGGCCGACCTCCACCTGATACCACTCCGCTGCTCCACGGCCCTTGGACCATCTCAGCGTACTTTTCCAGACTCCACCACAAGTCCCCCTGTGGCACTCTCTCCCTCGCTTTCTCTGAATCAGAGCACCTTCTTCTGACCTTGCCAGTTTGTGTCCATCAGCGTTTTCAGAACAATCGCTGCATACTTCTGAAATGTTCCTTCTCGTCGTGAGACTGTTTTTCTTAACCTCCAGCTTCCACGGCTCTTTCCCAGGTCTCCACCGTGTGGCTCAGGAGTTTTATACCTCTGTAGCTGTTACAGATCTCCGTCATTCTTCAGGCGTTCTTTCACTCCAAGATGTTGCACAATCTAGTTAACAACTCCACACCCATGTCTCCCGAACATATCAGAACCAACTGCCGTCCCATTCTTCATTCTCTTCAAAGCTGCTCTCATGTTTATTGAGTTGATACGCTTTCACATCTTGCATGAAGTTTGTTGTCCCAGATGTTTTAGTTTTTATTCCTCTGTGGCTTACTTTCACCTCAGTGACATTGTAACCTGACAGATGTGGCTTTTTCTGACACTCAGTGACACATTTAAATACATTTTTATCTGCAAATGAAAACAAAAATCAGATTTCTCAGAGCCTGGTCTGCCACACGTCATACCCAGTGAATGGCGTTGCTGAAAATGAGACGACGTTTTGAGCGGTTCTGCCTTTTTCTTCCCAAATCTTCTCCACCAACGGTTCGATATCCTCCTAAAAGAGCGTGAGGAGGTAGCTGGGAAGTGCTGCTGATTCCAGACAGTCGCAGTCTCTGCACATCTCTAATCTTGGAAGAAAAGCTCAGAAACATCTATGACTCCAAAGAAAACTTAAGCAGACTTAACTCCTGAGCCAAGTTCTGGTAACCAGCAGACCCTCTCTTTTCTTTCTTCTGTTAGTAAATCAGGTATGATCCCCTACTTTAGTTATTACCAGCAAGAATAATTGAAAAAAAGCTAAGAGCTATGGTTAATTATGAAGGAGTGTGGGGTTCTTCCACATAGGATGTCATCAAACGAGGAGATTATTTTTGTTTTTCAGGAATGTATGTTATGTTTGTGTATGAAGTCAGTTTTCCTAATGATAAGAAGGAAATTACTGACATTCCCTGGATCCTTCTGCTGATATTTCCTGGCAGACATCAGGCTCTGACCACCCCATTCATGTGGATGTGTGTTTATACTGCGCAGCTGCCACCCAATGAAAGGAGAGTGCACGTGCCAGCCGGGGTGGGCGGGACTCTTCTGTAACGAGACCTGCGCCCACGGTTTCTATGGTCACGGCTGCCTGGAGCCGTGTCTCTGCGTGAACGGGGGAGTGTGTGACAGCACCACGGGTCGATGCCAGTGCGTCTCCGGGTTCACGGTGAGCTTTAGTTCAGCTTTCTGAATGAGTCTGAACGATTTCGGGCGGTGCCCTCATCCTCTACCATCTCTGGGGTGTATTTTTCAGGGGGTTCACTGTGAGAGTCCCTGCAAAAGTGGCACCTTTGGGATGAACTGCTCCCAGGAGTGCTCCTGTGAAAACTTTATCGACTGCACACCGATTGACGGAACGTGCTTCTGCAAAGAGGGTAAGATCCTGACAGGAAAACATCAGAAGAAGATAGACGTTGAAATGTCCAACAGTGGTTTAGACGCTGGTAGGACCTGGCTTACAGTCCTTCACGTGTCTGCAGGCTGGCGAGGGACGGACTGCTCGGTCCCCTGCTCTGAGGGAACCTGGGGTCCTGGATGCAATGCCACCTGCCACTGCAACAACGGGGCAAAATGCAACTCTGCGGATGGATCCTGCATCTGTGCAGCTGGCTGGCAGGGGGTGCACTGTGAGCAGCCGTGCCCAGTGAGTGCCTGGATGTCCACTGTAGGAAATACAGGACATGGACTTCCAGTCTGTAAAGTTTTCAGCAATCAGTTGGTCAAAATACAAAATAGTATCCATAAATGTGTGTTTCTTAGTTTAGAAAATAGGTTTTTGTGTTGTTGTTTTGTGAGGGACCGAGCCAACACGTCCCCCCATGCAGCAGTCCTCTCAAGGCTGCTCTCAGTACCTGACCTACAGCTGGGAGGTGTTTCAGCCCATTAAAGGGTCCTGAAAACCCATGTTAAAACCTCCCTGGACCCTGGTTAATGGAAACAGCCCTTTAGTCTGGTTCCTCTGGGGAAGTACCAGTGGGCACAGACGAAATGGTGCCTGGATGCCGTTGGACAGATAAACAACCAATCAGAGAAAATGAACAGCTGACGTCAGGAATGCTGGTGAATGACTGTTGTTGGTTTTGCAATAAAAAAACAACAAAAAACCACGTTGATCCAAGGTGTTGTTAGCAGTTCTGCTAACCCTAACCCCATCCCACAACACCAAGTCTTTCACCAACAAACGGCGGGGACATGCTCCTGCAGACCCTGAAGTAGCGTTTAGATAACAGTTGGATGGATGTTAGTATTCGATTGTTGTAATGACTTCCTCACTTCCTCTCTGTTCGACTCCCAAAACAATAAAAACCCGCCTGGACCAACGCCACAGCGCAAGGAAACAGATGTGACTTTGTCAGATAAATGAAACATTACTGTAGGAGAGCGGTTAAATGATCTGTGCATCATCAGCTGCCATCCCTTCACCCCCCCTCCCCCATCTGTAATGCTGTAATCTTCAGTGTGCCATGGAGAGACTCTGACGGCTCTGTGCTTGCTGTTCGCCCTGCAGGTGGGCACATTCGGACCCAGCTGCCTGAAGAGGTGTGACTGCGTCCACGCAAGCGGCTGCCAGGCGACCAGCGGGGAGTGTCACTGTCTGCCAGGCTGGAGGGGTAAATAATGAGGTTCAGTGGCCTTACAGATCACAGATGAGATCCAAAAGCTTTTAGACCAGCCTCAGCCTCTTTTATGGTTACCTGTTATCTATAAATAGATATAGTTGTATAATATTCCACGGTATCAACGTGATTCAGTGGAAACTAAAAGTATTTGTTGATTGTCAACCACTGTAGTCCACACTAAAATATCTTCATGCCTTCTGTTAAAATGTTCCTTCCGTGGGAAAATATTGTTTAAAAGGCTTTTTGGAAAGTCTTGACCAAGAACGCAGCAGTCGAACGTACAGGAAGACTTAACACAATGTCAGAATAACTCATCGCTGCAGGTTAAAGCGGTTAGAGATTTTTTAATTTCTAAAGAAAACCTTCTAAATTTGGTTAATTCTGTGGCTGGTTTGGGTTTCTGCGTCGTTAAAGACATAAATGTTTTGGGAGGGCTTCGACCTGACGACTGTCACAATCCAGCAAAGATGTAAATGTTTTTGGTGAAATTCTTTTGCCGAAACTCTTAATTCGATAATCATTTCCTGGAACACCGAGGTGGGATTGCTGCTGCCGTTTTAAAGTTATAAATTAGATCTGAAAATAATCAGTAAACAGAGCAGAACAGAGAACTTTGACTTCTGCGCTGAAGCTGAGCAGCTCTGAACATGAATGGTTTCCATGGTGAGTTAAAGCGCAACATTCGATCTGACTCAGACTGAAAATGCTCCAAAACTTAAAAATTGTGACGCATGGTTTTGGATTTCTTTTGAAATCCTTCCCTGATTTTGTGTTGCTTTATTTCAGGCAGCTGAGCAGATTTCTCTTATTTGGAAGATTTCTAGTACAAGAAGGATGAGTCACCGTTTACAATGTGTTTTCATGAAAATGAGTCGAGTGAGAACAGCTTAAGATTTTGTTTTTTTCAGCCTCCTCCCCTGCTTAGTGTCAGTTATAGTCCACCATTAATTTCTTTGGGAATTCTGTTAATTTGTCCATGTCAGTTTTATTTATATAGCGTCTATTTACAACAAAGTTGTCCCAGATCATGACCCCCGAGGACATGGCAACGCCTGACGGTGGCGAGAAAAAACCTTGACCTGGACCTGGATCAGTTCTAGGGGGGACCCTGCTGCTGATAGCAAGCTGGGTAGAGGAAGACATGAGGAGGAAGACAGGACAGAGAGGAAGAAGGACAGAAAAGAGGGGCAGAAAAGATATATAAACGTGGTGGTCGGAGGGTCGGACTGCAGGTCGGCCATGTTAGTTGGTGTCCTGCTGTAGCATCGAGTGGACAAGCAAGATGTATCCATAAATGTATTTATCATTTTTTATGGTTTTATTTTTTGTTCAGAGATGGTACAGCACACGTCAAAAGCTTGCGTCACAAACGACTCAGTCATTTTGGCATCTGCAGTGCTTTCAACTGTTGTAGAAATCTTACGATTCCAGTATTACATGTTGACGATCTTATAGTTTATATATTAAATTTGTATAATTGTGTCTCTTATTCGACAATAAGCATCAAAGAACAAATGTTTAGCTGGTGACGTGTCACACAAACATTTTAGCTCTTCTGAGAAATGCTGTCAACAACTGTTGTTTTCCCGGGCAAACACCTCAGCTTTCACATGCTCACATTTATTCAGTCATCCATCTATTAGCATCGGTTAGCATCCATTAGCATCCGTTAGCATCCCCACTGACCTCACCTGTACTGGAGTAAGTCCAGATGTTTTCCCGGCACTGCAGCGAGCATGATTTCTGGGTTTGAACTGATTTCATTTGAGTTCCTGCTCCAAATAAACACTGGAGCAGAAATACCAGGTAATGCGCAGAGAACCGAGAATCCAAATACAAGAAACTGGCTCCCTTGTGGAAATAAAACAGAAAGTTTGGGAAATTCTTGCTAAATATGAAACAGAACCTTTAGAAAAACAATCAAATACAGCAAAACCAAGTCTAAAGATGAAAGACGCACACAAACAGAAACCAGAGACTGAGGCACGATACCCAGGACCACAGACCCTGATGGAGACTAAACAGTTCAGTGCAGGTTGGCATGGCGACGGCTCTTCTTCACTCATCAGCTCATTTCCCTGCAGGTCTGCGCTGCAGCGAGCCCTGTCCAGACGGCCTGTGGGGCCCCCACTGTAACCACACCTGCTCCAAGCACTGCCCCAACAGTGACACGTGTGTGAGGGAAACTGGGGAGTGTGTTTGTCGGCCCGGTTACTGGGGAGTCGCCTGTCAGAACAGTAAGTGCTCCGATCAGCCAAGTCATTGAGAAGCCATGTGCAAGTCTTGGGACCTGGATCCTACCAGGCCTGAAAATGGGGTGAAGTCAGATTAACCAAAACTAAGTCAGAAAGGCAGATAAATGAAAAACTAAGTACACCCTTAATGCTTCGTTGGAACCAAGACGGTTCGTAGCAGCTGATCACCAGGAAGTGTGACCTCCTCTACAGAAGACCTGACTGGAAACCCGCAGTGGGACCTCCAGGAAGCATGAAGACATGACTGCAAACTTTAATAACCTGGATCACAAACTTAAACCTTTCACCTCCTGTCTACTCAGACTCCTCTGAGCTGGCGGGGAGCGTCATGGTTCCTCTTCCCCCTGGTGAGAGGGAGTCGTGGGGGGCCATCAGCGGCATCGTCGTGCTCGTCCTCCTGGTGGTCTTCCTGCTGACCCTGCTGCTGCTCTACCGCCGCAGGCAGAAAGACAAGCAGAACAACACGCCAACCGTCTCCTTCTCTACCAGCCGCACGGTCAACTCTGAGTATGCTGTTCCAGGTAGAGTAGCTGCATTTTTCCCTTCAGGTCATGCAGAATGAGCGCTGCGTATGAAATATATGTCACAGCATTTGCTCAGCCTCAGTTTTGCCATTTGGATGTTGTCTTCTTGGTTTTTTTTAAGACACAAAAGACAATACAATCATACAAGGGAGGAACAGACCGGGCAAAATACAAATCTTTAGCTTAGACCAGCTTAGCTTAGGTCATGTTAGCCTGTGATGCTAAATAACATCATCTGGCTGGCTAGCTTTCTGGTTAGCCAGCCTGGAAGGGTCTCTTGAGCCAGATGGACCTGTCACCAGCTGCAGCTAGTGGACGAAGATCTGGAGGCCATCTGACCAGCTACCCTTCAGTTAGCCCTAGCTAGCAGGTAGCCTGCAGGTGTTCCAGTGTAGCGTAGCCCCCAGACCTGGTTGTGGCATTCTGCTGGTACACTTAACAGCTCAGCAAGCTGCTTTATTTCTTGCTGAGTTCGTGCCTGGTGGTCTCTCTTCTTAACATTAGGTACCATTTTTCCTGCAAACGTCCCAGATTCCCATCATTCTGGTCCCTAACAAACGTTTGCACCCCTAAAGCGTCTAATGATAACCTCTGGAGTTGATTGAACTGCGGAAACTTCCTTCCAGACATAAATCACACTTTCCACAGATGAGTTGACTTTGTGTCTGAAATGCAGGAATGGAAGAATATTAACAAATTAAATGAAGATAAGCGGACAAGAACTGTCTTGTTTTCATACTGAAACAAAAGCTTTAGATTTTCCTTTCAAAGAAGCCGATGAGAAATGCTGATTAAAAAGCTGGTGTGGTTTCAGTCAGGTATCACTGTTGTGTTTCCGTAACCGCTGCCTTTTTATTGACTGTTGTGTGATTTAATGGCCGCAGATGTGCAGACATGTGTTTGTCTGTTCTGCAGATGTTCCTCACAGTTACCACCACTACTACTCCAACCCCAGCTACCACACGCTGAGCCAGAACCGGCCTCCGCTGCCGCACCTCCCCAACAACCACGACCGCATCATCAAGGTGGGAGTCAGAAACACGTCCAGTCCACCGCAGCTGCCCGTGTCTCCAGTTCTCAGGAAGCGCAGACGGAGAGTTTGGTTGCAGCTTTTTTTTTCTTATACGTCTCTGCTGATACTTGATGATCGATGTTTCTCTGTTGCACAGAACACCAACAACCAGCTGTTCTGCAGCGTGAAAAACGCCGCCAGGGAGCGGCGAGGCCTGTTTGGGGTGGAGACCAACGCCACCCTGCCTGCAGACTGGAAACACCACGAGTCCCGCAAAGACTCAGGTCTGTCCGGGTGATTCTAACCGCCGTCAGTCGCATCTCATCCACACTTGGAGCTGCGGGGTGAAATCAAATGAGTGCAACAGCATTTACAAGCTGACAGAAAGGAGGTTTCCTGACCTCCAGACCACAGCAGCGTTGAAATATTAATCAGGAAAACCTGCAGCAGCCTCTCATCCGAGTGTGTGCCAGAGTTTTCTGAACGTCCAGAAGTCCAGGTCGTGTTGTTTTCAGTGTGGGATGAGCAGGAGCGCTTCTCCAAGCAAAGTTTACCGACCTGCACATTTTCTCTCCCATAAATCACCTTGATATGAGGCCGTAAACACCACCAACTTCATATAAACTCAGAGCTGCGCTGGCAGGAACCATCACTCACCTGGTGTTGATTTTCTGTTTATCTGAAGCGGCTTTTCTGCTTTTGATTAATTTCTGTATAAATGAAAAGGAAGACTGAAATGTTGTGTTTTACTGTTGACAGGAGCGTTTGGCATCGACAGGAGCTACAGCTACAGCGCCAGCCTCGGAAAATATTACAACAAAGGTACTTCCTCAATATTTGTATCCAGTTTTCGTGCAAAAATGACATTAATGTTCAGAAACAATAGCACATAGAGTACTTTTAGTCATAAATAGTCATGTATGAAAGTAAGTACTCCCTCTTTAAATCTGTAGGCTTTTATTATCATTATTATTATTATTGTTCTCGTTTTTGTTCTGTTTGAAAAGTTGTGGGCACTACAAAGTACCTCCATTACTCAGTACCTTGTAGATCCAGTTTTAGCAGCAGTAACTTGAAGTCGTCATTTCCTGTACGACTTTACAGTAGCAGGTCTTTTGGGCTGAGGTCTGAGCTTTGTCCTTTCCTGATAGCCTCACTTTTGCCTCGGTGGTACTCTGAGATACAGATGATCCTGGTTCCTGGTCAGTCCAGGTGCTGCTGAAGATGCTGGGATGTCCCTGAGCTCTACAGGGTATGAGCTGGGATATGGAGCCCTGGGAAGAGTGGCAGCTACCTGGAATACTTTCCTCTACATGAATAATCCTTCTAACTGTGGAACATTAGTTTTTGAAATGGCCTTCTCCACATCCCTATGCTTATGTCTGTCCCTCTTGGCGTTGTGTTAGCACACACACCTGAATGCTTCAGGTCAGAAAATGTTCTGCACCTTAGAAGTACCAACTTGTAGCTGCGTGAATGAAAAGGCTCAGATTCAGTCTAATGAACGACATTGGACATTTTTGGAGTCTCGTTTACAGTCTCAGATATGCGCGTGTATTAAATTTACATTTTAAAAGCCTGAAATGGAGGAAAATCCGTAAGAAACAATTTTCACAAATGTGACAGATGAGCAGGAAGACCTGAAAACCAGATTCAGAAACGAGCTGCAAAGCTGAGCAGGCTGTAAGGTGGACACAAACCCAAACATTGAAGCGTCTGAAAGCTTTCGCTCGCTCCTCAGCACCACGGACGGAGCGTTTCAGAGCGCTGCAGCAACAAGTCTGGCCTCTCTTGATGTTTTCTTTGGAGTTGGCCTTTCATTTGCTTTTGTTTTCTCAAGCTGGGAGTCTGCTGAGCTGCTCCAGCGCCTCAGACACGTAATCGAACAGAAACATGGAAAAACATTTTGGTTTCATTAAAACGAAATGAAATTGAAAGTGAGATTTTCTTTTAACTGCTTCAATCTAGAAAATGAAGCTGTTAAAAACGTTCCTGGAGATAAGGACAAACAAAACCTTGAGAGTGGTTCAGGGTTTTGTTTTGTTTAGTTTTTTGGCTCTCATCTTTCTCTCGCTGCGTTCAGGGTGCTCCAGATGTGCGCTAACCGCTGTGTGTTCTCGTCCAGAACTGAAGGACTCGGTGGCGGCGAGCAGCAGCTCTCTGAACAGCGAGAATCCTTACGCCACCATCAAAGACCTCCCCGGCCCGCCCTTCGGCCCCGTGGAGAGCAGCTACATGGAGATGAAGTCGGCCGTGCCGCGAGAGCGGGCGTACACCGAGATCAGCCCGCCGCCGTTCCACGTGGCCACGTTACGCAGAGGTGAGCAGGTCCAAACTGTGTAAGCGACCGACACTTTTAGATCAGCGCAGAAATGAGCCTCTGATCGTCTTCAGAGGATTCATAAAACAGAATCTGATGTGAGGAGTGTGCACCGAGGAAAAAGGTTCCCGTCTAACAGCATTCACACTGAAACTAGTTGTGTCACAAAAGTAAAGGTCCAAAAATAAGGTCACGTCTGAGTCTGGGACTCAGATCTGGAAGAAACTTCTCGTTGGAGCTGATTGGTTTGTCAACTTTAAATGTGTTTTCAAAAATCCCTCCCAAAGTCTAAACAAATGAACCATATCTGACGAGCAGCAGCATCCCCAGGAAGTTCAGTCTTATTATTCTATATATATGTTCCATCAAAAGATCAGAAAAAAAACAACTAAATGATAAAAAACGTTGGTTGTATCCTGAGGGAACCACTGAACACTGAGGAAAGCCTAAACGAGGTTCGGATGACCTCTGAGCTCTCGGGTGCAACATAAAACCGCAGACTCGTTGGATCGCCGTTACCCTGGAAACCCCTCATCAGTCTGCTGCTGTGTCCGTAATATCAAAGCTGAACCTTCATCCCACTAACAGGAAGCCGCGTGTCCCGAGTCCTCTGGACATCTCAGATGGACACGTGTTCTGAGGTCAAATGAAACCTGGATTCAGCTTCAAGGAAAAACCTGCCAGAGATCAGGAAGCAACTCAGACCGTCCATCCATCCTCTTATTATCTTCCACTGATCCAGGTTTGGGTTGCAGCTCCCTCTTCTGGCAGCTCTGAAGCCATCCAAGGGCATGATAACTAACTGGCTCCTTTCCTACTCCGAGTCCCTCCTGGATGACGGTTTCGCTCTGTCCTCGGTCAGGCAGGAAGCATTTTAAAAACGCTGCCTGGGAGACGTACATGTTTGACCATGGCCGCTGCTCCTCTGCTTCTGACCTGAACCTCTCCTCGTAGTGCTTCAGACCTCCTCCTTAGACCTTACCAGTGGCGACAGCCCCGAGGATCAGTCAGGTGTGCTGACCCTCCATCACCGTAGGAACCGTCCAGAATGTTCTTAGTGTAAGGTACAAAAGACCAGCGTGTGCTGTGAGGGTCCACTGGTGTCCACCATGTCCACTTAGACAGAACGCCAAACCTCCTTCTGCACATTTTCCTCTTTCCACTTTTAACTGGAGCCGTGCTGCACCTCTGGTGAGGTTGTGTTATAAATAAAACAGAAAAATTAGGCTTCCAACTACATAACCTCCTCAGCGGAGGTAATAAAACTACTATTAGAGCGCAATTAGTCGAGCTGGAGGACGTGAGTGATGAATGTTTGACATCAGGGGAGGACACACTTCCTCAAGTGAGACTCTGATGAACCCACGTGTGGTTTTATGGAGACGAAGACGGCAACAGGAAAAGGAAGAGCAGGAGGAAGGAGGTCCAGGGTGTTCCTTTATCAGAGCAGCGTCTGATGTGGACACCAGTGCTGCTGCAGATAGATTACATGAAGCATAGACGTCAGGCTTGACGCCAGCGTTGTTACGCGTTCTTTAATGCTGGGAAAATGTGTCAGAAAAAGAGAGAGAAACAGCACCCCCTGTCGATAATAACTGCCATTACACTATAGTCAGACTGAATAAAACCATACAGACTTTAAACCATGAAAAGAACTGGACCATCCCCGTTGTGATGTCACCTTTAGGATCCTGAATAAACAACTTTGGAGGCTCTGGACACCTTCATGTCGGCAGGAACTGACTCCACTTACGCTTCATTCATGCGTCCATCTGTCATCTGCGTCCTTTGCCATAAATTTCAAATGAGGTGATGTCATCCCTTCCCCAGATGAATTTTTTTTGTTGTTGTTGTCGTTTTAAAGACTTGGGTGGTATTTATAAAACAAGTAACACTGGCTTACTTCTCTGCAGCTATATTGGGAAATTAAGCCAATTAAGTAGCGAAAGTAATAACTATTATTTTAATACCATAGACAATGTGTCTATCGTGTTAAAATTATGCATGAAATTGTAGTTTGATAATTTCTTTTCCTTTTTTTTAACTAGGTTATAAATAAATAGATATCTATTTCAGCTAAAGATCAGCTCCCTTTTGGAGTTAGCTCCTAGTAACTTCTGCGCCTTTTTAAAAACCGGATGTGGCCCCTCAGTTTGATCATGTTTCCTGTGAGCTTTGGTCATTTCTGCTTTAGAAGACTGAATAATCCCTCCCAGACTAGTCGCATACACCAACCGACGTACCTGCCGCTGACACGTGCACGCTAGTAAGTGCTACAGCGACGTAAAACTTTGTGATGGATGTTTCGAGCTTATTTTGCGACGGAGGAGGCGGTTAGGGCGCTTTACAGTTTAAAGCCAAAAACGGTACAGTATTTTAGTTATTGAATATAACTGAAATGCAGTCAGACGTTGGGGGATTTATACACGTGAGGCCTTTGTTAAGCCCTGACCTGAAGCCGACACAGACATCAGAGAACCCGATGGTGGATCCTCAGAAAGATTTAGCTGCAGCAGCTGTTTTCCACCTGTAACATCAAACTAACTAGTAAAGTCCTGAACGCTGACCACCAGGACTCATTTGTGGAGGAATGCAAACACAGTCCACATGTTTCGCAGGTCTAACGTGTTCAAACATGGTCGTACACATGAACAGGTGGTTCGAGTTCAGATCAAAAGAGTCTCTTTTCTCCACCTCTATTCCCAGAACGACAGAGCTCCCTGGGCCACGCCCCTCACGACGACCCTCAGGGTCACTACGACCTGCCCGTGAACAGCCACATCCCTGGACACTACGACCTGCCTCCGGTTCGCCGCCCTCCCTCCCCCTGCCCGTCGCCCAGGAGGGCGCTTCAGTGACAGTCAGAGCTTCACTTCCAGCGTTACTTCCAGGATGAAGGAGAAGAGCTGAACTCTTCAGGTGTGAACTGAGGCATCCCCGGACCCCTCCCCCCCACCTCCAGCGAACCAGCGTGCGCTGCGGCTGCCCTCCTTTGACATAACGCTGCCCCCTGTGGGCTTTGAGTGGTACTCGCCTCACCGTGACAGACTGAACCCAGACTGGCGAGGCGGCCGGGAGAGGAAGGCTGCCAGCAGGGCGTCAGGCCTGCAACAACTCCAGAATGTTTGTTTTAAAGTTCTGCATGTTTACCTGCCTACCTGCTTTCTTTAAGGTCTCAGTGTGAGCTCATTTGTGCATATTACAATGCTTTACACAAAGAAAGAAAAAATAATCCGGCAGCTTTGGAGAAACATTGGCATGGTTAAAAGAAGATGATGATCAGTGCTCCCAGATGTGCCTTGTTGCTCACAGAAGGAAACTTTGTACATAGAGAGATAAATATACTCTTTGCTTCACTTGAATGTAGAAAATTAGCCAAACTTTTAAGATGAACATGTTACAGTTTAAAACCACGATGTAGCAGTACCACTTTTAACAACATGGTGGCAGCAAATCCCAAGAAAGTGCACCTCTAATGGTTTTACATGAAGTTCTGGGCCGTCCCCACTCACATTGTGTTCTGGACTAAATGGGCCCCCATGTGGTCAGAAGTGGTATTATTACATAGTGGCTTTAATGGGATCGGTGTCAGTTCAGTATGATGCCAGTTTTTTTGTTTTGACTTTGCACAGGATTTAAAGGGTCGATTAAACCAAAAACTAAGACATTTGTCTCCCTTTCAGAGTACTCAAAACGCTGTCAGACGCACGAGTAAAGGAGGCAAGAAATAAACAATTAAGAAAACGGGCCGTCTTTGTTTTGTTCGGTTGGTGGGTGACGCAGACGTCCACCTGCTTTATAACCTGTGAGCGTTATATATTGATGCACCGTCGTGTGGAAAAGGATGCTCTTCAGCTGGTCCTTACCAGGTCTTACCGTCTGACATCCTCAGGTGAACACCACCACATGGCAGCGTTTGCTGCATCATTACTTCTTAGCATAAGCAAAGACCAAATCTGGAGGCAACGTGTGAAAAAACTAAGTACCCCCCTTGTCTTTGGTGGTTTGGTCATAATGTACAGCAAAGCATTACATGACTCACTGTCAAGCATGGAGGGGGAAGGATGGTGATATGGTTTTGTATTTACCTGGGCACCTAGCAGTCCATGACAGTTATTGAGATCAAATCAAAGGAATAAGAAGGTTCAGACCTCAAGCTCAGACAAGCTGTACGCTACCAAATGTACGCAAACTAGGGCTGAAAAAATGAACCAATTTATCAATCGAACTTGGAGTTTTAATTGATGCCATTATCAAATCAGTACATTATGCAGGTACATTACAGATCTTGGAGTATTCTGCTATTCTCTGACGCAGCACATCTGTAAAAACACCAAATCCAACACTACATTCGATGTGCACACAGAGGTAATGTTGGTTTTCTTTTAAAAAATTTATTATACAGTGAATAATGAACTGAGGCTCGACTTTCAAACATCACAAATCAGAAATATCACATTTAGATATTTTCCCCGGGTCCTGCTGGAGCAGAACCTGAGATAACGCTAGAAGGTCCTTGGTTTGATAATTGGTGAACATCCATCCATTATCAAAGAGATGAGACTAAAGAATTTTAAACAGGCATCGCTGCTAAAGACGGTTTTCCACGCTATTGAATGGTGAGCATACTTAGTTTTTCATGCACTGCTTCTTCAGGCTGTTTGGGCCCAACTTCCCCTCATACTGGTTCATTTTAGCATCATTTAGATAGTTCGGATGAAGAGAAGCGAGAAACAGGAGAACTTTGCTCTGTTACTCTGCATGTCCATCCTTTTTAAAACATTTCCTAGATCAGGGTCCTTCAACTCCAGTCCCCGAGGGTTCGCTGGCCTGCATATTTCAGGGGTTACCTGATTTAAACGGGTCATTAAGAGGTCTGGATGATAAGCTGATGGTGGTCCATTCACATGAATCAGGTGTGTTGAGGCAGAGAAACATCTAGATTAGACCTGCAGGACAGTGGCTCCCTGAGGACTGGGGTTGAAGAGCCCCGATCTAGATCAAGATTCATGCCAGGAACAGCAGCCTCATAGTTTTTGTCCTGCAGCGCCCCCTGCAGGTACCAAAAGGTATTTAGCACATCTCCCCCTCCACCTGCCAGCCTCACCACAGATACTTTCCATTTGTAACTTTCTTCTTGACGTGACCCCAATCAAAAACCACCATCAGATTATTTTGAGTGAGACGGGACCACCTCAGAAACGATACCATTTCAACTAGAAACTAATTTGTAGGAAGATCAGCTCACAGAACTAGAATATCAACTTTATACTGGATATTAAGATACCATATGTTCCTACAGGAGGCCATGATGGACAAAAAACAACCATCTTTAGAGTAGTTTGTGGTTGGTGTGGAGTATGTAGTTGTTTATTTCGGCCACTAGGTGTCACTACACCCCCACTCTGGACCTTTAATTGCTTCAGCAGGCCATTTCTTTCAAATAAAAATGTAAACTTTTTTTTTTTTTTTTTTTATTTTGGATCCAAAATGTTTTAATCAACCATAATGTTTTAGTTTTTGTAAGAGTGCTGTGACATGTTTTATAAGATGCTAACCAGAGGAACCAGTAAGAATGTACATTATGCTGTAAATGCTTTTTTTTTCTAACATGCAACCACGTATTTTTGAATGTAACTGTGGGGACCTGCGTTTGTGATTTGTGTAAATAAAATGTCGGCATTTTTCACCTGTGAATGTTAATGAGAACCTTCTCCGTGCAAGAAACAATGACAGCAGTCAGTCACTGGAAAAAATAGGTTTTATTTCGCATTATTTTAGAAAAAAACAAAACAACTTAGATTCATGGCTTTTCCATTATGCTAACAGCACTGTGATGTGACAAATCCAACTTCACAGAAAGTACAACTTTGGCATCAAAAAGCTTTGGGTTTGTGTTTGAATCCCAAAGACCCTCAAAATTATTGACGAGAGCTCGACAGACATATAAACACAGACGGTTCAGGAGTTTGCGGAGGCCTCGCAGTCGGCGTCTGGACTTCCCACGACTGTCTGGCTGCGTGAAAGTGCATTATGAGCCCAGAAGGCCCTGGCAAAAACCTGAACACAACCTTTTGAAGGGCCTTTTCTAAAAGTGAGAGTTTAATAAGAAACCAGTTGTGCAATTCAGTTTGAGTACTTCTTCATTATAAAGTTATGCCACAGAGGCAAGACGGAGATTAATTGTATCATTTTCTGGACTTCTGAAGGCACTTTGGGGATAAATGATGACAAAAATACTGGAAAAAACAACAACAGTCATCAAGTATTTTCTGTAAAGGTTTGATAAGCTGGAAATGAATCAAGCTGCCAGACTAGAGGAAGTCTACCTGCAAAGCGGTGCATAAAAACCACCTACCCCAATTCCTAGAATCACGCCTGCGGATTTTCAAAGCTACTAAGCTCAAAGGAAAGAAAGGGGAGGAAAGAGAGAGAGAAAGAGAGAAAGAAGCCCTTATGAGCACAAACTGACGGTCACAAGACTGCTGAGTATGAGGCATGTGAGCCAACTGAAGAGCACTGATGCTCCTTCTGTCCTCTGAAGGCAACGCTGGAGTTGACCTTTAAACGGTTACGACAACACTTCTCTGCACGTTGCCCAACATGAAAAACACTACAAATAATCCAATGTCCTGATGAGCCTGCACATAAAAAAATACTTCTGTTACATCATGATCAGGTTTTAAGTATCTAGAGGCAAAAAACACAAAATAAAAAATAAAAAATAAGGTGACATATTTTAAAGCCACCAAATGTAGTAACACCACTACTGACCAATCATCTGCTCTGTTGACTAAAGAACCACTGACATCTACTGAAGTGCACATTAACGTGGAGTTTGTCGCATCTGACTCATGAGTGTTTCTGTGGTGTGCTGCCGCCATGTGGTCATAGGCGGTACTGCTACAAAGAGAAGCTTCAAGGTACCACGAAGCACCGAGTTGAACTGGTACAGTCAACTCACCCAGCAAACAATATTTCCTTGTAAATATATATATTTATAGATGCAAACTGCAAACGTACCCACTGAAAACTATTTCCTCTACGAGTGCAGCTGCGTACAAAACAGACGGCAGCTCGTCTCTTCAAAAACCTGAGCCGGCTGCTGTTCTTTTTTTTTCCGTTTTCCCTGTTTCATACAAACGCAGACCGATACTGTTCCATAAAAAAAGAAATATATAAATCGTAAACACCGTTTTTAAGCAAATATTGGGTCAAAACAAACGAAGCTTTGTCTTCCTCCCGTCTGTTTGGCTGCAGAGACGTGATCATCTCAGGGTTCAGCAGCTGTGCGTGTTCGGTGCCGACAGCTCGACTATTCAACCTGAAACCCCTGGTCGCATCACAACACCAGCATGGTAAGTGTGCACGCGTGCGTGCACGTGTATATGCGCGTAAGCGAAGCGAAGCACAGAAACGAGCTTAACTGTCATACAAAAGCAGATTATGAAAATCCTGTGCCCTTTAACCACAACCTAGAAGCAAAATCTACACTGCTGATTAATCTGAATACAAAATAATAAACAGTTGTATAAAAAAATAAAGAAACATCCCGACGGTAGAAAAACTGTCGCCCTCCGCGGTCCACTGGAGGTGAGGTGCTGTCTGGTTTTCACATGATGGAGCAGTTCTCCGGCTTCATGTGGCCCTGAAGAGAGAAACAGGAGCACAAATGCTCAAATTTAACCAGCGAGTAAATAACGCTTGGCTTTGTTTGTTTTCTTTTTTTTTTTTTTTTTTTAAAAAAAAGGTTGAATGGTGTCTGCCCCCCTTGATGTCAATCATAATGCATTCATCATTTTATTGCATCAAAAATGATGCAGAAATCTGGTCTCCTGCACACTGGAACTATGGGTTTTATTTATTTTTTTGTTGTTGTTTTGGGGTTTTTATTAGATGGTCATTGGCTTTATAGGATTAAATCAGCTGTCTGTACAACGCTTGATGTGATTAACAGTGACTTGGATGATCTGTGTCGGGAGCACGCTTCAGCAGCAGAGATAACTGGGATTCTTCAGGAGAGGAAGTTGTAGAGCTGAAGTTCTGCTCAGAGGAAGTCTGAACGTATGGACTGGACAGCGCACCGCTAGTAACAAGCCTCCAGTAAGGAGGTCATTGATGTGCAAATCTGCTCACAGATTTCCAAAGACCTCAGAACAAAGCCCTTCGTTTACGTCAACGAAACGTTGGGAGCGACCGTCTTTTTCAGGATGCTGAAACGTGCAACTTCTGCTCTGCCAGCAGCTCACAGCTACTCATGCAGATCTGTCCACTTTGTACAGATGCACAATGTCTACGTGTCCACCTTTATTCCCATAGTGACTTGCACCATGTAGCTTTTGGTGGTCATTAATGTGTGCGTGTACTTTTAAAGCCAGCACAGCGCTGGTGAATGAACCAGCTCAGTAAGACTGCTATTTTTATTTTTAAGTCAGGTTTAGAATAGTTTCTTTAATCAAAAGCTACATGGTAATTCAGCCACATGCCTAAATATGCACTAATTACTACATAAATACAGCTGCAAAGCTGTACAGTTTGTTGCGTTTCACCAACTTTTGTATATTTCCAGATGAAGGCTGAAAAGTAACTCTGCTCTGTCCACACACTCGACTGTACATCTGAGCTGTTCAAAGTTCTTTAGTATCACTTATCAGCGCGGTCTGAGGGATGGATTATACCAAGTTTTGTGAAAATCAGATAAACAGCTTTGTATATTAATCGTCCATGATGGCAAAGGTGTAAATTTGCTTATAGCGCCCCCCGGGGGCCTGCCAAGGTAACTCCAATTGTCAGTGATTAAACTGTGTTCCTTCAACCGCTTCAGTATGATTTACAATGATTTAGAGCAGAAAAGAGGAGAAAATAAAGACTGTTAAAGTGCTCAGTTTAGGCGCATCTCTTGTATCTGATCGTGGATGCTCCTGCTGCCCGTTTTTAAATACTCAAATGTGGAACCTCACAGTCTCTTTTACTCCGTAATAAAGTCAGATAAATGTAAGAATAATTTGTCACAGAGGGCCGTTAATGCTGGGACGGTAACGTACCTGTCTGGGCTCGTTGGTGCCCATGAAGAAGGACTGTCCAACGAGGCCTTCAGCCAGGCCGCCGCTGCCACAGGTGCCGCCGCGGTCCGACGGCTGCCCGCAGGAGTCGCAGATCACCGTGCGGCTGCGCAGGTTGTACTCGTTCTCTGCACCGCTGGTGCTGTGAGCTCCCTGTAGGGGGCAACGTACAACAGATACATCACTGCTGCAGAGCCAGAGGGACCTCTGGAACACTCTGGTAAATAAATAAATAAATAAATAAATAAAGGAGGGAGGGAGCGTTTACCATGTCATCGTCCTCATCATCCTGGAACAGGGTGCGGGTCACCTTCCTCATGGCCATTTCCTGGTGGCGAGTTGAAAGAGAAAGTGTTCAGTCACCAGGAGTTAGAAGAGAAAGAAATGCAATCTCAGAGAAGCGGCGTCAGACCTCTCCGTTGGCGTTGATGAGCGAGGTCTGCAGGAGGTCGCCGGTGCCCCAGGAGTTCTGGCTCTTCCAGACCAGGTCAGTGGGAGGGTTGTGGGTTCCTCCTCCAGCTGAAGCCCAGATCTGTGACGGGAAGATGAACACGACCCCGAGGTTATTTTTAAAAGCGGGATGCACGGCAGCCAACAACAAAACATCTAAGGGCCTCTGCGTCACCTTCATGTTCCACACATCACATGGCTTTATGTATGATGGTTACAATGGTTTCACTGGTTCTGATTTTACTGCAGATAAAAGTCATCGTAACTTACGGTGACACTCCCTCCAGCCTTCAGAGTGAATTTATGGGGAAACTTGTAGACGATTGGGGTGCTGCTCCCAACTTGTCTCTTAATCTGCCAGTTGCTCAGCAATTGGTCCTGCGTGACAGACACGAGGAGACATGGACAACTGAGAGAGGACGCTGAAATTTATTCAAGCACGTAAGTATGATGATGAGAAGAACAAAAAATAAGAGGCGGAACATGATCCTCAAAAGCAAAAAGATTTCTGACCAATAAAAGTACAGCTGCTCAGACAGACACATTTTACTGCCACCGTCAATAACATCAAATCATATTGATTTTTTTCTTTTTTTTAACTCTGTAAACGTAGAGTAATATACTGAGGCTTGTTAAATCTAATTCTTTTGAAGGAAAAAAATCCTACAAAGTAAAAGTTCTGCATTCTAAAAAAAGATGAGTAAAATGAGTAAATTTTTAAAAACAGGCAAATATTTGGTGCAGAAAAAGGAACATTAGACCATTAAAAAAAAAAAAAAAGAAAAAAAAGAAAAAAAAGAAAGGAAGAAATGTCTGTATATTTCTCCACAAACTCCAAAATTTACTGGATGAACTGAGAAACTCCTCTGAACCAGTGAGCTAATCTTCAGTTGGATAACAGCTGGTTCTGAGATCCGCTTCACATCTGTGTTCATGGAGTCTCCAGTCCAGGACCGCTGGACTACATTCCTCACTTCCTTTGCAGTTTTTGGATTTTCTTCAGAAACAAATTAATTAATTTATTTAAAAAAAATTTTTTTTTTGGCTCCAGAGGCCTTTTATTGAAAGTATGCAGACAGGAAATGGGGCAGAGGGATGGAGACACACAGCAAAGGGTCACAGGTCGGGAGTCGAACCTGCGACCGCTGCAGGAGGACTGCAGCAACCAGGCACAGAGGTACATGGACCAGAAACCACATCTATGATGTTTTCTACTGGATCCAGGTCCAGGATTGGACTGGTCTCTCCATAGCATTAATCTGGTTGGTCTGGTATTTTGATGTCCCAACTGAAAACATTCATTTAGGTTTGATCGCATGTAAGTGAACATCAAAGAGCATCGGTTCGTTGTGGTCTGTCTGGTTTGAGGAGCCGCCCAGTAAGCCCAGTTACCTCATCAGCCTTGTTGTTGAGGCGGATGAACTTCCCCTCCAGGTCCACCTCGTCCACGGTGACGCGGCCACTGGCCGACGCGTGCTGACTGATACGGGCCTTGGTGACGGAGCCCCCCACCATGCTGGACGTCTCGCTGTCCTCGTTTAGGCGGCGCTTCTTGGAGACGCTGGTGCTGGAGGAGTTGCGGCTGCTGGAGGCCGTGACCGTGGACTGGAGCAGGCGGCTGGTGTGGCCCGAACCGGTGCTCCGTGTCACAGTGACCTTTGAGGGCAGGGGGCTGGGTGACAGACGCAGCCTGGAGGAGCAAGGGGGGCAAGTTCAGACCACAGATGCTCCGTGTCAGGAAGCTTAAACAGATGCACGTACTGGCAGTTACTTGATTCAGACCTGACCGTTTTCACCAGCCTTGCACCACTTCTTAAAAACTAAAGCTCCCCTGAAATAGTTTGTAGGAGTCCATCTGAACCCGTCTGAAATACGAACTGACCCCAAGTCTTCAACATTTTATTAACTCATCTGGAATCGAGGCATGGTGGTGCTACACGTGTCCCAAAGTTAATAAGCTGGACCAAACTTGGGTTTAGTGTGCGTTAAATGAGTCGGATGTGGCCCAAAGTTCATAAAACTAGATTTGACGTGCGACACAGAGATTGGTGTGAGGTCCAGGTTTACAACAAAAGCCCAAAGAAAGTGAAGAAGTGGTCTTTTCAAGTTCAGCAGCCACACTCAACCTGAGTCAGGGCTGTCAGTCAAAGACACTCATGGGCCACAGAGGTCAGCAAATGTGTGCCAAGTTTAGCCCAAACACGTTTTGTCATCTGAGTTTTCTCCCAGTAACGTTCACGTGGTCCAGACTGGGTGAGTCAGGAAGTCGTGCAGAGTGACCCAGAAGAGTCCATCATGAGGTCAGTTTGTGTTACTGCAGCATTTCTAACAGCCTTTGGTATGACAATTCCAGTTGTGTTGCTAAAGAAACAACCAAATGCAAAGTTTGGATCAGAAGATCTCATTTAGGTCCAAAACTGATTTTCAAGCGTTTAGACAATTACAGCAGAAGTGCACGTTCACCGAAACTCTCCACGAGAAGTGTTCAGAGAACAGACGTGTCTCCCATTCAGCTCCAAAACCATTGGAGGTTTCCAGCTGCAATTTTCTGCCAGATTTGACCCAACCACAGCTGGAAAAATCTGAATGTTAAATGTTGCGTGTTTAAAACAACAATGTACTTTTGCCAAACTGTGGGCAGAATTTACACCCTCAGTTGCCAATCAAAAGCAGCAAATTGATGGTAATAATAATAATTACAACAGTCTGACTGTGAAGTGTGTGAAGCCAAACACCAGTTCGTTAGATAACCCTTTTCCTGCAACAACTGGTAGCCATGCATGTGCCTGATACGAGCTTTATTCCCGTTTACGTGAGCAGCCTCACCTCTCCTCCTCCCCTTCCAGCAGCTTCCTGTACGCATTGATCTCCATATCCAGAGCCAGTTTGATGTCCAGCAGCTCCTGGTACTCGTCCAGCTGCTGCTGCATCCGGGCTCGGATCTCGGCCATCTCCCGCTCTTTGTCATCCAGACGCCTCCTCATCACGTCCCGCTCCCGCGACAGAGTCTCCTCCAGCTCCCGCACCTTGGCCTCGCTCATCGACAGCTGACGTACAGATGAGTCAGAAGACGTTTGATTCGACAAAAGAATTCTGGCTCATGAATCAGGCTGATGTTGATGCTCATTTTTGTTCCATGTCAAAATCTTTGCCTTTGAGTGTTTAGGTCGACTTAAGAGTCCCTAAACCATCAATATAGCCTCCACCTACCAGTACAATATCTTATTTAGCTTAATGGAGGAGTTATTGTTTTTTTACGACCAAATAAACACTCATTTCAGTAACGGGCACCGCGGGGTGTACCTGCTTCTGCAGCTGGCTCAGCTGGCCCGACAGGCTCTCCAGACGGATGCGGGTCTCCTGCAGCTCTTCGTGGGCGGCTCCGACCAGGTGGCTGTTTCTCTCAGCTGAGTGACGGGCGTTATCCAGCTGACAGGAAGAGACGGTCAGTTGTCAACAACGGTCAGACAAACGGCGGTGAACCACTGAAGTGTAAAATCTGTGTCTGCTGTGTAACCGATGCCAAAACAGAAGATCTCAAATAACATTTTCTCTCCAGTGATCCATGAAAACAACAACAAAAAAAGGTTTCATCCCCAGTTTCATTCAGAAATCAATATTCAATCAGAAAGGAGAAAATTCAGAAGTTATCTGAAACACAAATCAGTATTTTGTATAACCGACTGTGCATTTCTTTTTAAAAACACGTTCAGCCTCCAGGATTCCATGTGCTACCTTGGAGTTGTAGGTCTTCTCGATTTCCTCCTTGTAGAGGCGGACCTGCTCCTCGTGCTGAGTTCTCAGCTCTGCCAGAGCGTCAGCAAGCTTGCTCTCGAACTCCTGCTGCCGCCCGCTGTCGATCTCGACCATGCGGGACTCATACCGACGCTTGGACTCGCGCAGCTCCTGCAGACCCCAGCAGAGGCAGACTCACTCAAACACCTCCAGCCTTCAGTCACCTTCAGATTCCTTAACCCAGGCTCATTTGTAATTAAACTACAAATAGACCTGATTAACTCAATGCATTTAACTGTACTGATTGCTCAGTTACTGTGCAGTAATTACTTCTTTGAAGCTGCAGAGAAATCTTTAACCATCACCTCCTTTCAACTCTAGAACGACCCCACTTCCTTTCACTTGTGGCTCAATTATAGAAAAAGCAAAATTAACTGTTTTTAAGGTCAAAACTTCAAGAAATTATTTGTCAGGAATTAAAAGAAAATATAAAGAGTACTTAAAAAAAAAAGTCAGAATCAGCTGAAACAGAAGTGATGAGAGGTGAGGAGCACAAACCTCACTGTAGATGTTCTTCTGGAACTCCAGCTCCTCCTTCACAGTCTGCAGGCGGTTCTCAGCGTCCACCCTCCTCAGCATCTCATCCTGCAGCTGCTTCTTGGTATCAGCCAAGTTCACGTTCACCTGGGAAGGAAGAGGGGGAGGTGGCGGAAGTGAAATGAAAAGTTTAAGAAGAGGCAAATACGTGCAAATAGAAAAAAGATGTCACCTGTGTGTCCTCTAAACACGAGAACAGCAAAAGTCTTAATGGTTCAAGATTTGGGGTTTCTTTCAGGGGAGAATGTGCAGTTTGTCAGTTTGAACAGTAGGTGGCGTACTGTCACATGTGGAACCAGTCCCTGGTGAGATTCATTGATAAAACCAGCAGCAGACACTGCAGCTTAATCCCTCTCCTCACTTTGTCCTCATCCACAATCACCTGCCTGAAGGTTTACATAAAACTACTTAATCCCAGGAGGAGATTCTGTACTTAGCAGGTGGACAAAGCAGACAGCACTGCAAACACCCGTCTCGTAAGGTTTTGTCAACTTCTGGGTGCTTCTATTATGGGTGGCAACTGTTCCTGTTCGGCGTTAATGCCCATCCACAGTATTATGAAGACACACTTGTCAGACGTCTATCTGTTGGTTTGGACCGGCTCTGAGGACCTTAGATGTTCCTGTCCCGACCCACATGAGACTCCAGTTTGAATGGCAGTGCTTTTACCTTGGCTAACTGGGCCTTGAGGTCCTTCAGCTCCGTATCCAGCGTCCGTTTCTCCCCCAGGGAAGTGCTGAGGGCAGCATCTTTGGAGTTGAGCAGGGCCTCCAGGTCCCTGAGCCTGACCAGAGCTGCCTCTAGTTCAGACTCCTTCTTAGTGTTCCTGTGGAGACAAAGATGACAGGATGTAGGTCAGAAATCGCATTATCTACAGTGCTTTACGCACAGTTTTCTGCAGATTAGTTTTTTTCCCCTTTTTCACCAATGTTTTTTTTTCTTGGGGACAAAATATTTTACAGCGTGGTCATGCATTACTCAAATAAGCATGATAAAAGGAACAGGATCTTATGGCATTTAAAAAGCCCCTGATGAAACATTTTCCACATAATACGGATCCGTTTTAAGCTTCTAGGCTGTTAAAATGGCGTTGAAAATGCTCAGGTCAGGGCAGACATGAAGGGCTGCCAACAGCCTGAAATGACACACAAAACCAGCCAAGATGAACAGTACCAGACGGTATTCAAGTCCAGACGGTCCAAACCGGCTTTTACTAACAACTCTGAATTTAAAAGCAAAGGATCAACAAAAGGGAGTCATAAAAATTCAATGCAAGAAATTAAATTAAAATGTTTCCATGCTTCGTGTGTGATAATAGCTGCATGGTGCAGTAAACAACGGAGCAGATGACATCTTTATGATACAGCTCAGACATCACATTCCCAATAAGACATCAAAGCAGAGGCAACTTTGTTGTAAATAGATGCTATATAAATAAACTGAATTGAATCAGCATCAACAGCACAACAACTTCTGGCCTCACATTTAACAGGTATATTTTCTACTGACGTTGAACTAAAAATAACTGAACGTTTGCGCGTGTACACCAACATAATGACCCTCATCCATTTGTCTACACCTACATTTTCTTTTTAGGGATCTAAGCAGTGAAGTTGCTTTTTTGTAACGATTACTATAGTCAACAAAACGAGTTTACGTCTAAGAAACTTGCTATGCAAGTAAGTTATTATTCAAATATGACTGAATATGAAGCGGCAGCCTGGAAATCTAGACGTACCACCAGCAAATGTACGTTTGCTCAGTAGGTCCATCTAGCTCTCCAAGAAGCTTCTTAAAAATGCCCAAAAGTCTCTGGGAGCCAATCAGATGAGTCTATCCTTGTGGAGGCTCTGAGAGGGAGAACAGAGCCGAGACGCTGTAGTCTGGAGGGTAAACAAACAAGATGGCTGCAGCAGAGGAGCTGCAGTCGTTTCAAACCAGCTTTGTTTGTCTGTTTTTTAAGGATTGTGGTGGATGAAGCTAATCTCATCTACAAATGATAATAGATGAGGCAGAAATTGACATTTTGCCTCATATCTTGAGAACCCTGTGGTCTGGAATAAAAATTCCAAATCAAATCCACCCATTGGCACCATTTTCTGGCATGAAAAGTTTCAAGAGGATCTAACTGCCGACGATGAAGCCAGTGGAGCTGTAGTCCAGTCTGGGAACGTGACCTCCAGACTCAGGTGGTTACGGTTCGGGTAACGTGTCGGGCAGGGTGCTTCGGAAGTCGGAGGTCTCCCATTTCCAGTCTACAGTGGAGCTCCACCTCCACCGTCTGCAGCCAGACAAAAGGTTTTCACTGACCAACCAACCATGCTGATGAATATTTGTTTTAAAGTTATACACCATTAAACCTTTCTGATGCTGACCAAAGTTACTCTTTGGCCAACGTCTTTTGATGAAACAAAACAGAGAAAATAGATTCAGAATGACATTCCCTGGAAACACGCACTACAACATACGAGATTATTGCCTACAGATTTTTTTAAAGTGCCAGTTGTCTGACTTTTATAATTTGGCTGAATAACTTCATAAGCAAATATTTACTGTGACAGACTTAAGTTTGTGGAACAGACTTAAGAATTTACCCAAACAGCCAGTGAAGGGCGCAATAATAAGAACATGAAACTTTTACATCGTGAATCGTGAGAAACATGTAAATTCTATACACTTTCATCCATTCACAGTAAACCTGCTTTCAGTTTAGAATTTAAAAGAAAAGCTCATTTTATTTGAGACTACTCATCATTTTTGAAAGACATGACAGGATACACATCTTTAAAATTAACAGACTACTGCGCAGTTTTCAAGCAATCTCAACACCTTCGTTATGTTGCAATTTGTAGACGGTCCCTGCACACTCGCCCTGCTGCCAGCTATGGACAGACATCCAGGTTATCCGTCCAGCTTGGAGGACGGCTCATTTTTGTACAAATTTGGGTTTTGGTCCTGGTAGCTCATAGTCTATACTATTATGATGAGACAGAGGCATCATTTGTGGTCTGACAGTGTTTGGCTTTAGACTTATTGATTCCTGAAGTCTCAATCTGTGAATATCTTTCCAGCTATACCAAAGTCTAATAATATAAGTTAACAGCGGTGTCAACATACCCAACATTAAAAGCCAGATGCTAACATTACATCCAATGATGTTGTTGGGAGCTGTAAGGTCTCCACTAATATTCCAGCACCTGGATGGCCTCTGTCATTGCCTGGGAAACGATCCTATTTCTGCCACCAGGGTTGCCAGTTGTTCTGTTTTGGCCTGGACGTCCATGGACTTGATGCATCCATGGGGACATCCCTTATTTTCATCATTCATATTTTGATTTTGTCAATAAGAAACAACATTTCCCGTTCTCAAAATAAAAGCATCTGTGGGGCGTTTGACTTCCCAACACAACTCCACCACTGCTCGCTGGCGACCATGACTTCATTGGTGTAGAAACTTGTCACTCAAACATGTGTGGCCAATGGGAAAGCATCTGGCCCGCCCACTGCAGGATGTTTGTGTCGAAATGATTCAATCAAAAAAAAAGAAACTTCTTCAAATCTTTTTTCACTTCAATCAAAAAATAATAATTTTTTTTGCATTCAAACACTTTTTTTGATTGAAGCAACCTTTGTTTTAATTGAATAATAAAGACGTAAACCTACCTTCATGCAACATTATCAGGAGGCGTGTCCCCTCATTCATTTAGAACGCTACAATTTTCAAATGTCGCTCTCTCAGAAACTGAATCAGGTGTTTGTCAGCCTTAAAGCACCTGCCTAACGTAGCGATTCAATCATATGTAGTGACTTCTGTCTGTCTGTGTGTCAGATTTGGGATTCTAGTTGGCTTTATTATTACACCTGTCAAAGACAGGTAGGAGGAGCAAAGAGAGGCCAGGAAAGATGTGCAGAACAGGCTCACAGGCCGGGAGTTGAACCTGCAACCGGCCAGTCCAGCTTTAGACTGGGGCCCCCGCCAACAACTGAAGAGACAAACATATTCCGTGTCAGAATTTTGTTTAATTCTCTAAAGTATTTTCCTGGTTCATGGCCCAGTCACACTCCAGTTACTACATCTGTTTGGTAATATTTACTTTTAACTCTGGAAGGATCACACGTGCAGATCTGTGCCAGGGCGCCAAACAAAGCATTTGCACAGAGTGAAATCTAATAAGCAGCTGATAAGTGTGTGTCGCTGTTTGCCGCAAGTGCAGCAGTTGTCCAGATTAGCTGAACACTTGGTTCTGTTAGTCACCGTTCGTACTGAATAAGAGCCCATTGAGCGCCATCTCAAGGAAACCTGTGTTGAATTAAGAGGCCTCACGTTTGTTGCACATGTGCATGTATGCACCGCCCCCCCTCCTACAGTGAAACATCTCTTTACAGGAACCAATTTGGAGTGCTGGTTGTTGGAAAAAGAAAAAAAATTGGATGTGCCGATGGGAAAACAATAGACTGTAGGCAGAATGTGGAAAAAAAAAAAAAGAGGAGGTTCAGTGAGGTTGTTAGGAGTGTAGGTGATTCATGTACCATTGAGGAGGAAATGGGCTCCCTGTAACTCCATCAGGCTCAGTGGGCCAGTCTTCATTGTCACTAATAATGTCCATCTGCTGGAGGAGATGGCTTCCAGGCTGCTCACACAGACCTCACATGAGGTCTGTTCATGAGCAGCTGGCTGTTCAGCAGCCACACACACAGACAACTGCAACGATCCACAGTTAAATCACTCAAAATCTGTGAAATTCAAATTGTCTTGTTTTATACCATAATCAATATCTATCACTGCTCATGATTATTACTCGTAATGAAATGTTACGCTCGTTTAAAACCAGGACAAGAACGGGTTGGGCTAAAGCAGCCGGCTCAGACAGATAAAGAAAACAAAAAGAAAAAAAACTGAATCAAAATTGTTGTTGGAAGACGACAGAACAAAATCATCAGTGAGAACAACCAGACTGAATAAAACCTGGCTGCACCCTGACAGCTGAAGACAGTTTGGAAGCCTTTGAATGAGACTCGGAGATGGTGGCGAGTCAGCGACTGGATCCCCAGTCATCGCTGGGTGGAGTCACAGTCCATCTGTACAGCAAGTAGCAGATGACAGAAACGTCCAAGGGGACATTATGATGAGTATTTACAGTACATTTAAACTCAAAGACTGAGGTTGCAGAAACTTCTGGAGAAGTAACAAAGGATAACAATATCTGACTGACGTACAACAGTAACTGACTGACGCATAACAAGGCCTTGTAGACGTAGGGAGGTATCTTGTCCTCTCTCAGGACAGATTTAGATAGACGGATAGATTTCTGCCTGGTCACGAAGACCCATAAGTGATTAACGACTTTATTTACCATATCTGTATATTAATCCACCAACAATTGAACTCACAAGATTTATTAATCCAGATCTTAAAAGAGCATCATTCAACGAGCTCACAGCCAGGGCTGACTTCCTCTTCCTCTCTCAACCTTTGTGTCTCCAGAACAGTGATGGACCCGGTAGGATCCACTGACCAAAAAACTACCACAACACTTTTCTGGCAGCAGCACGCCACTTTTGCTTTTTTTCACACCACTAATGAATAAAATAAGCTGCTGATAAAGAAACTGGAACATGAAAACATCAGGAGGAGCTGAGATAGTTGCTGTTTGTTTGCCGTCTGCATACAATGCAATCACGGCGATGAAAGAAAACACGGCTCATGATCTCCTGCCCACGGTATCCTAAAGCAGCACAGAGTCCAGCAGTGTTTAGGGCCTTGCTGTAGTTCCTACCCTAAGTTAGGGACTTGTTTTAGCCCTGCAGAGAGTCTCAAATATTATAGTTTTAGGGCCTTTCCTGTAAATGGAGGCCTGCAGCAACAATAGAGGTCCCGTTAATCTACCCTGGACCCCTGCTAATTGAAACCCGCCAAGAAGTGGCTAAAACTGAAATGGGCAGGTCCCACACTTTAATCAGTGTGAACCCAGAAAGTCTTATGGACGTAAAATGAATCAGAAAAGACTAAAAACTTAAAGACTAAATGTTAAGCCGCTTTTGTTGACGTTACTATTAGGACATGATCTGATAAAATCCCTTTCAAAGTTTGTGTTTTCACATCCTGAGCAGTTACACGTTATAACTCTCTCTGGCAAAGCCGTTAATAACGGGAAGCTGTTAGCAAGCCTGCCGTCACTCACCCTGGTTCGAGTAAATCCAGAGGGACAGGAGAGGGTGGGGCAGCGAGTGGCATCAGATTATGATCTCATTACTTACAGCCCGCCACGCCCAAATGAGAAACGGAAAATGTATCACGATGTTGCGTAAAATATCATCTATTAGATGGACTGTTTTATCCTCTAAGACCCAAGAAAATTAAAGCTTGAGAATACAGAATACATCTAAAAGAAAAGATTAAAAAAACCTGTCATCAGTGTACTGTTCAGGTATTCAGAGTCATTTCCTCCACAGAAGAAAAAGTAAATGAACTACCAGCCTTATAAATGTTTGAAAACAGCCTGCATCAGCCGAGGAAAAGCTCATTCAGTCCAAGTTTGTGTTCCCAGTGAATCTAATCTGGTCTCCAACTCCTGAAGAAAGTCATTCTGTCTGCTTTACACTCCTCCAAGTCTGCATTTCTCCCCTCAGGGAAAAATGTCACATTTCTGTGGAAAGCAGATGACGAAAGAGCTGAAACGTAACTAAAGCCCTGCAGCCAGACAGATTATGAGTAAATGAAGCCACATAAGGCCAGGAAGAGATGTGTGTAAATTATTGATTGAAAGCTTCTTTGAAATGACTGTAAAGTTTCATCTGCAGGCACGAGACATGACGAGTAGGGTGCTCCTGCCCCGACTGGAGCATTCAAATGTTTTGTCTCGTTAACCGTTTTTGTTGTAATTTTTTGAGTCTTTATGACCCAGGTGTACAAGAACTTATAGTTATAAGCACATGTGGAAGACACACACATTCAGAGTCAAACATTCTCTGAATTCTTGAGTAAACATCGACTTAAATTTAACGACTTTTACAAACATGACGGTCAGTCCCTCCCACCAGACAGGAAGATTAGGGACTGGTGTAAAGAGAGACGTGAGAACTGCTGTGAAGTATTTTAATGTGTATTATTTGGAAGGTTTAACCACCTCTGGTTGGGCCGTCCCCCCCACCCCCCCAAAAAGGTCGTATAACTCTGTAGAAGTGATAAACCCTTGTTTTCCAGCACTGGTGTTATACACAAACGCATTATTGTAGAACAAATTAAACTCTCCACAATGCTCGTTGGCAAATCGTAAACTTTAAAGATTAACCCAAACAGATGTGGCCAATGAGCAGCAGTCATGTTTTTCATAGTGAGAATGTATTCATACAGTTGCACATAAGTTACATACCAACCTGAGATACAGCTCTGCATAAACACGTCATTAAACTGGGGAAAGATCCTACTGATTCTGAAGACAACGAATGGTGCTGTGTGTGTGTGTGTGTGTGTGTGTGTGTGTGTGTGTGTGTGTGTGTGACATTTAATGGGGCCATTAGACCCAGACCCGCTAGACCCTCCTGCCGTGCATTAATGGTCACAGCTATGTCCACATGCTGCTTTGACAGTTTGAAATCTCTAACCAAAGAGAAAAAAAAAGAAAAGACAACAGCTGCTGTACAGTAAAAGGGACAAAATATATAAAATAAAAAAAAATAAAAAATCAGAGTCACAGAGTCCTGAAACAATAGTTCAAGTACAAAAAGCATCATGACAGCCTGGTTTAAAGGTCCGCTACCCCTGACCGTCCTGTAACTTGTCTCCAGGATGCTGTTCCTGGATGTCGGCTTAAAGCAGGACGTGACGGCTGGAGCCGATGCGAGTACCTGCACAACTCTGTTTGTACTTCACCGAGTGTCAGTTTGTCCTGGACTCCACATGTGGGAGTGTAACCGTCTAATGAGCGAGACGGAAGCAGCTCAAAAGTCTTTTGAACTCATACAACACATGTGGACGTTTTCATATACAACTCAGAAACAAGCTCCTCGAGCATGATTTGTTTATATAATCCAGTAAAAACTATGTTATTAGAGCAGCAGAGCATAAATATTTCAACTCTGTTTATGTTCGAAGCTGTGAAGCGTCACATGCTGCACTCAGGATGTGGAGAACCTTTGAGCCGTGATTTTTCTTTTTCCTCCTGAATCTCACAAATAATGCAGGCGTTTCAATCAGCAGGAGCCCAAACAATGAGGATGAAATAAGAAATGAGGAAAAGTGAAAAGAGGGGAAAAAAAAGCAGGAGTTGCAAACTGAGTAAGACCTTTGTGCAATAAACACACTAAACTGCACATTTGATATTCAGAAGTCAAACAGAAAACCAAGACAACTGATCTTATCCTCCCACGCACAAATGACAAGAACTAAAAGAAATAATAAGATTAATTAACACTTAACCTCATCTCATGACACAGAGACAAAAATGGGAGCTTTTGGCAGGAGGCATGGGAGAGACGAGGGGGAGACGAGGAGAGGTTCGGGGCGGGGGGGTGGTTGAAAATGTGAAAAGACAAAGAAAACGAGAGCGACTAACGAGAAATCTGAGGAGGAAGAAGAATGTTGTTGGCTCGACTCCCGAGCTCCAGGATGACTCACAGCTATCTCTGCCACCACATTAACGAGACACAGACTCCGCCCTCCAGACCACTCTTCCTCTTGTTTTGCTATGTCGTTGCCGCGGCAACCAAAGCCTCTTCGTCAGGGCTGTGGATGCCATGGAATTCCAAAAATAATAATAATAATAAAAGGTTTATAATTTTCTGTCCAGATTCATCATCTGAGGACTTTGATCTTCATGTCCTGTTATTTCTCCAGAAGATTCTGCAGCTCTGCAGGAGGAGGAGCTGAAAGAAAACCTCCGTTTACAGTCCACGGTTTGAACCGTTTCCTTTTGCTCTGGACTTCTAGTGTGTGCTTCAGCCGAAGCAGAAATGTTGATATATTTCAGGAGAACATCCAGCTTCAGCCACTGACCTTTGCATCATTTTTGCAACCTCACTCTCTTTATTCCGCTCTGCAAATAAAAGCTATTCCCCCGCTACTCAGGATCTCTGTTAAAAGCAACCCGACTGTATACGATCAGCTTCAAAAGATCGGTTTAATGAAGCTACAGATAAACACGTTTCCTCTGGTAACGCTGGATATACAGTATGTTATCTACTCTCAGATTTTTAAATCCGTTTTCAGCAATAGAAAACTGTATTAATTAAAGAATAACTACAAAGGCAATCGGGGAAGCCGTCTGGCTCTGCGATGTCACTATAAATCTGATCACTGAAGGAGAAATTTTCTGAGCTGGTCAATGTTTGAGTTTTTGAGTTGTCAGTGCCTTCAAACACCAAAATAAATACCCTCAGGTAGACAAAAAGGGATTATTTTTCATAATAGGACAGTGAAAATGCGTCGGTTTTACTGACGGTGAGTCCGTTCTAAAAATGACTGACCATGAAGGAGGAGCAGCGAAATGTGGTCGTTCAGAAGATCTAAGTAAGGGGGGGGGGGAATTCAGAGATGAGACACATGCAGAGGCTGGGAAAATACAAAAAACACAAACAACAACAACGTTAAACTGAAGGAAAATGAGGGACCTGATGTTTTAATGTTAAAAGTCAGTCTTTAACCAAAAACAGACCAGATGTTACACTGCAGATATGCAGCAAGTTTCAGATGGGCTCCATTAGCCCACTTCTGCATCCCAGTTCCACTCGTTACCAGGCCTGGAGCCAGCTTTTTGGCTGTGGAAAGACACGAGTCCAAGTTGAGCACTTGCTTAGAAACTGCACAAGAACCACTCTGGTGGAAAAAGGGGAAGTCTGGAATCTGGCCTCTACGGTTGCAGCACCATCCACCCCGCAGCAGAAGCTTTAGGTGATTTGCTCACGAGCACGTATGCAACTCCTTTCCCAGTTTGTTTAAAACCAGTCCACCTCTGTAAAGATCTGAAAAACTCATTAAAACTGCATTACCTGGTCTTTTTTTTTTTTTTTTTTTTTTTTTTTTTTTAAAAAAAAAAAAGGTGCCACCTTGGCTTGCCTGCAAAACCCCCCAAAAACAGGGTCTGGGGGGGGGGGGTTTTCCCCATACCCCCCCCCCCAAAAA
>JBAMYA010000008.1:17544203-17560541 GCA_037176975.1 Arrhamphus sclerolepis
CACATGCCTGCACTTACAAGAATACATAATAATAATGATAATATTATAGGCTTTATAGACATAAGTAAGTTCCCAAGTGTGACGTCAGTCAGACTGTCTACTAGGTTCTGATATCAGATTGATATCGGGTGTCAGTATTGTGTAGAAAAGGAATAAAAAATGCTCAATAACGTTGTGATTGGCTAAAATACCACAAATGCAGCTGTGCTAAAGTACTTTTAAAACCTTGTGAATGTTAATAAATGTACAGATGAACCAGTTTATCAAAGTCTGATCTGCAGACAGATTTCTTCAGTTCCTGGTTTTCTTTGAGAATCACATGCGAGCGTGCACGTGTGTGATGGAGTTATTGAGTTGTTTAATCATATCATATTTCTGAGTCAGCACTTATGAACAAAGATGATGGTGGTGATGGTGAGGAAGATGATGACGATGGTGTTGGTGGTGATGATGAAGATGATGGTGTTGATGGTGATTAAGGTGGTGACAGTATTGATGGTGAGGAAGATGATGATAGTGATGAAATGATGAAGCTGTGGTTGTGCTCCTACACAGTTGAGACCACGGTGATGTTTGGTCGAGGCCAGCGGGGCGTCAGAAGGTTGAACTTCTTTTTATTTTCGTGTTTCTTCAGCTGGCAACAGCAGCTGGTTTTACTCCGCCCCTCTACAGGTCTGGGTCTTTGAAATACTGATGCAGACTGGTCTGGGTCTGTGATGTCACAGCATCCTACAGGGCTGAGCAATGGAGATACATGATGGAGTTTTTGTTTAGGTAACCTCAGACAAACATTCAATTCAGCTTTATTCATACAGCGTCGATAACAACATCTCTAGACACTTCTCAGAAACCCAGATCATGATCCCTGAGACCACAAAACCTGGATCATGACCTGGATCACTGGGGGACCTCTCCTGCTGAAGACTCCCCCTGTAAAAGAAGACAAGAGGAGGGAGACAGGACAGAGAGGATGAAGGACAAAGTGAGCAGAGGCACTAAAATATGTAATATGGCACAAAAATATATCAACATGTGGTGGACGGAGGGTTGGACTGCAGGTCGGCATCCTACAGTGGCATCCAGCCAACAGCTGAGACTGAAATAAGACAGGGTGGAAATGGTCAGTGCATTATCTCAGTGCACCCTTTCTAGACCTACAGACTCTTGGAACAGCAAGTAAACCTGCATTCAGGTGTTCTACTAGAACAGTAAGGAACTGAGATTTTCAACATAGATTGGATCTTTATCATTCAAAGCTTTGCGTGTGAGAACTAATATTTTGAATTCAAATTTTCTCTGCATCCTCTTGAGTCAGGATGTTTCTAATTTTCCTGATATTACATAGATGAATGAAAGCTGACATTGTGACCTGTTTCACATGAGAGTTAAAAGGCAAATCTTCATCAAATATAACACCGAGGTTCCTAACAGTAGAGCCTGAGGCTAAGGTAATGTGTTCTAAATTAACTGTACAGCTCAAGACCGCCTCCTGGAGGTGTTTGGGACCACTTACAGTAATTTGAGTTATATCTGAATTAAGATGCAGGAAATTTCCAGTCATCCAGATCTTCACATCTTTAATGCTTGTATCTAAGGTTAATTGATTAGCTTCATGTAGTTGCAAGGATAAATACAGCTGAGTATCATCTGCACAGCAGTGAAAATTCATGTTGTGCTTCCTAATGATGCTTCCTAAGGGAAGCATGCATATAGAAGAAAGTGTGGGTTCAAGAGCAAAACCCTGCGGTACTTCACAGCTGACCCCACTGGAACGGTCGGTATTTACATGGACAAACTGAAATCAGCCAGACAAATATGAATTGAAACATTTTAATGCTGTTCCTCTAAGTCCAACAGTCTGCTCTAATCTATTAAGAAGAAATCCAAGAATACAAGAACAGAGACAGATCCACTCACAGAGGCCATGAGAAGGTCATTGTTGACTTTGACCAATGCAGTTTCTGTACTATGATGAGGTCTAAGACCTGATTGAAGCTCATCATTAATATTGTTTCCACAAAGATGATCATTTAGCTGATTTAAAACAATTTTCTCAGTTTTCAAAATCAAAGAAAGGTTGGAATTAGGCCTGTATCTGGCTGTGTTGTTAGGATCTAAAGACGTCTTTTTGAGTAGATTTTTAATTACTGCAATCTTAAAACCTCCTGGTACCTAACCCTAATCTTGGATCCTGTCAATGCAAGATACAGGATTACAGAACCTGTCATGAGAAAAATGTTGTAGCTTTAAAGGAACACGGTCCAGTAAACATGTAGATGGCTTCGAGTGAGAAACAACTGAGGTTAATTCACAGATATCAAAAGGGGAGAAGCAGTCTCGGTAAGAACCAGTAGGTACAGCTGATCCCACGGTCTCTGTGCTGTCTGATGTCATCCCCATAGTTGGTACGAGAATGTGAATTTAGTCTCTAATATTTACTATTTTGTCAATAATGAAGTTCATAAAGTCATCAGCAGTTAAATGAGATGGATGCATGACTCTATGGAGCTGTGACTTGATTCAGCATCTGCTCTCAAATACGGTTTTATTTTTTCTTCATAATTTATCATCTTTAAGTGTTTCTATTGGACATTATTTGATTAAGATTGCAGTTCAAAACATTTCATTCTTACTTCAAATAGAATTGAGAAACTTTCAAACATGTTTCTGATTAGCAAAAACTGTTCTTAGGATGAATCAGCAGAAACTGGACGACTCCGATCTGACGTTCAGATGTTTGTGTCTCCACAGGCTGCAAGATCAAAGCCCTGCGGGCCAAAACCAACACCTATATCAAGACCCCCGTCAGAGGAGAGGAGCCTGTCTTCTTGATCACCGGTCGGAAGGAGGACGTGGCGCTGGCTCGCCGTGAAATCATCTCTGCCGCGGAGCACTTCTCCATGCTCCGAGCATCTCGGAACAAGCTGGGTGTGTCCTTTAGCGGGTCCCCGCCCACGCCGCTGCCCGGCCAAACCACCATCCAGGTGAGAGTGCCCTATCGCGTGGTGGGGCTGGTGGTGGGGCCCAAGGGCTCCACCATCAAACGCATCCAGCAGCAGACCTGCACCTACATCGTGACTCCCAGCCGAGACCGTGACCCGGTCTTTGAGATCACGGGTTCGCCGAGCAATGCTGAGCGGGCCCGCGAGGAGATCGAAGCACACATCGCCTTCCGGACGGGGGGTCTGCACGACCACAACAACGAGAACGACTGTCTGGGGCCAAACGGTGGCAGTGTCCCAGCGGGCGGTGGTGGTCTGGAGAGCCGGCTGCAGCAGGTGTGGGGGCTGCAGGGGGGCCAACGCAAGCCTCTGAGCAGCAGCTACCGCCAGAACTTCTCAGACGGCGTGGGAGGTGTGGAGGGGGGAGGGGTCTACAACAACAAGGGCAGCTTCAGCAGCTCCGGGGAGAAGACCTGCTCTTACTTTGGATCTGAGGGCGGGCAGAGCTGGGGCGACCCCGACTACCCCAAACAGGTGGCCTTCTACGCCCAGCAGCGCTCCAAGAGCTTCGGCGGCCTGCCTCTGCCGCTCACCAGACTCTCCCCGGGGCTGACTGAACCCAACAGCTCCTCTGTCACCAGCATTGTCGCCGGCTCGCCTCACGCCCAAGCCCGCCGCGCCCACAGCGAGCCCACCTCCGCCGGTGAGGGTTTCCCGGGCCGCCTGCCAGTGCCAGACTCGCCACCGGCGACCGTGCGGGACTGCATGACCTGCTTTGAGAGCAAAGTGACGGCGGCGCTGGTGCCCTGCGGCCATAACCTCTTCTGCATGGAGTGCGCCATCCGGATCTGTGAGCTGAACCACCCGGAGTGTCCGGTGTGCCACGCCCAGGTGACGCAGGCCATCCGGATATTCTCCTAAAGAACCACGTCAGTTTTTTCTCACTTCTGTCATTATTTACTCTTATTATGATTATTATTATTATACACCTTTGTTTTTCAGAAAATCTAAAAGCAATCAAGCAGATATTTTAGAAACTCCTGCTTGCTTTACTAAAAAGTATAAGAAATATTTTTAAGTTTTTCTTTTTTATATATATGCATATATATTTTATAAAGGTTTTGTTTATAAGAGAAGTATAGTACCTTTGGATTTTCAGTTTTTTGACTGCTGCTGTTTTTCATTCCTGAATCACAGTTAGGCAGCGTTATGACAGTAATGTGAACCTTTTTATTATTCAGATTTTTTATTTTACCATGAAGTGGGTTTATACTGAAGGAAGATTGTTGAGGAACCCAATCTGCACCTGACTGGCCTAGAAAGTCACCGTCATTAGGAGGAAAAAGCATTTTCATTGCACCTTACAATCATCTCGGTCTCTAACAGGATTCTCAATCACGAATTTCAGGAGCAGATGTGGAGTTGAATTCAACTTTACATTTTCTTTCATCGTGGTTTGAAGGAAATTGGTCCAAAACATTTGAACAAAATGGGAATGGTCAGCAGACAAATGTCACATCTTTATTTCATTATTGTTCCGTAAAGAAACCAGGAAAATGGTCGTCAGTTTTCCTGGAGTGATTGACGGGGAGGAGGAGGTTGGTCACTTCCCGCTGCTCGAGCCACTTCAACATACGTTGATGCCGTCGGCTTAAAGCACTGATTTAATTTCAGGCCAAAAGTGCTGGACGTGATCCAGCTGGCCGGTTCTCCACGTCTCCCCGTGACCTCAACGCCACCTCAACCGCGTGGTCACTGTTCCCGCTGAACAGTGAGGCAGGAGATTAACGTGTGGACGGGGCTGAGGAACTGAACATCTAAAAATCTGTAGTTTTTCTTTTTGTTTAGTTTCTTTTTTTTTTTTTTTTTACAAAAAAAGATCCGTTCCCATTATTAAAAAAAAAAAAAAAAAGAACGTCTAAAGATCAGTTGAGAGCTGAACCACAATCGTCCTTGCTGAGAGGCGTCACCTTCACTACAATGGTCGTCTCCTTTGCTGTGAAGAATGTCGCCTTCACCGCGAGGGGCGTCATCTTTGCTACGATGAGCGTCTTCTTCACCAAGAAGGGCGTCATCTTCCCTGTGAGGGGCGTTGTTTTCGCCGTGAGGGGCGTCGTCTTTGCTGCGAGGGGCCTGCTGTCTTCATGTCGTTAGCAGAGCTGCTCAGGAGCAGGTGTTTGACGGACTGCTGCAGTTTTGACCCTGAATTCGAGCCCCCCTCCCCCCTCCTTTCTGTCTCTTCTGTGCCCCCCACCCCCATCCTCGTACTGGCCCGTTTGATCCGCTTTGTCTGGACCCAGTTGCAGCGTGGGCCGCTCGGACACGGCCCGGGTCCAGTCATTGACAATTAGGCAAATGCTGGTACAGGTGCAGGGTGAGGGGTGTGGGGGGCTGGTGCAGCTGGGACCCCCCATCTCTCCTTTTCCCCCTCTCTCTTTCTAACCAGGGGCAGGAGGGGGGAGTCTCTTTTGTCCCAGAACGCACGTGCTTAGACCCCCCCCTCCTCCCCGTAGAGTGTTCAGAAGCAGATATTACAGGAAGCTGAGGAAACGCCCGTTTAAGCGAATTCACGCTGAATCAAATTACTACCCCCCCCGACCACGACCACCAAAAAAAAAAAGAAAAAAAGCCCTCCACCCCCCTCTGTGTCTGCTTCACCCTGGCTGGGGAATTTCGGGAGGGGTGTGTGCAGGGATTAAAGCTGTTGAATGATGGGGGGAGGGGGGAGAAAGAGAGAAAACGCCCCCCCCCCCGACTGAGCAGCTCTGTAATTCAGCAGGCCTCTACCCCCTCCACCCCCCACCCACACACACATACACACAAAATATATATATAAATATATATATCTATATATATGTGTATATAGATATATATGTTATTCTGCTACAGAAAAATCTGAAATCAGATTTAAAATCGTCTAAAAATAAAAGGCGTACTAACCCTAACGTACATGAAACTTATCAGCAGCAGAAATAAAGAACAGTTGGATTTCTGGAAATAAAATTGCACATTAAACTTTCAGCGTCACTCTGAAGGCGGCACGGCTTTTTAACTTTTTTATTTTTCTTTTCTGCCTTAAACATTTTTTATGAAATAGTGCCGCTGCTTTTTTGGCATGCAAGGTAGCAACGTTGGCCTTTGATAGCACCGCTCTGGAGAACACGTTTTTAAAGAAAAAGAATTCTTATTTTTGAAAAGACGAATGTGAATCAAAGCGCTGGGGGGAGGGGGGTGGGTTCACAACACGTTAGAAATAAAATAAAATAAAAATAACGAGTGAAGCACCTTATTACAAAAACACGCATTTGATTAAAACCAAACCGACCGCTGATGGTGAAATTTATTTCATAAAAATCTGAGACATGCACATAAGGATTCCCTATCATCATCATCATCATCATTATTATTATTATTATTATTATTAATATTATTGATTATTATTAGAGTTTTCTTGTGACGGTGGTTCTTGTTATCTATAGAGGACATTTGGGAGACCTCGTGTGTTTTTCTTTGCACTGGTTTGAAGAGATTCTCCCGTTTAGACTTCATGAGTATTGACGAGAAAGCACTCCGTGTAAATAAAGTATTTGTATCAATTAGGAGACCGTAAGACCGCTTAAAGTGATGTTTTTATTATTTTTTACAATCTCAGAGTGTCATTGTTGATGTTTTAGCAGAAAGATCAGAGTGTTTGATATGTGGGAGAGCAAATCCTTTTTATATACGCGTCCCGCCATCCATTTAACTATTATAGCGTCTTAGATAGATCCATACATGTAAGAAGTTATTTAAACTTAGAATTTCATCCAAATATAGAGATGAAAATTAACCAGACAGCACTATAAACTGAAATGATAAATATCCTTTTATGAGTCCAATTTCAAATACATATTCTTTAATACACTCAAATCGGTTTTTATTTATGAGGACAAAAAGCAATAATAATATCTGATATTAATAGACGACAACCAGAAATGATTATTTCCATAATGATGCTGCATTACTGTCTAAAACCTGCTTCAGAGTCCTGAAGGTTTAGTCCTGAAAGTCTAGTTCTAAAGGTGTAGTCCGGAAGATCTCATCCTGAAGGTATAGTCCCAAAGGTCTAGTTCTGAAGGTGTAGTCCTAAAGGGCTAGTTCTGAAGGTGATAGTGATTCAAAGTCCTGAAGGTCAAGTTCTGAAGCTGCTGGTTTCAGCATTTTGGCAGCTTTTAGTGTTAGAATAGTAGAAAAGATATGAGGACACTTTTAAAATGACCTCATGTCGTCCTCTTGCTTGGATTCTGTTTACGTGAAATAGCGTTTCACCGCCTCGTTTTCTTTACTTTTACTTTGAAAGAAGAAAAGTCCGACGTAGCCAAAGAACAAAACAGGAGATCGACCCGTTTACACGTTTCTGAAGTTAATTTCTCCCCAAAGTCCTGTCAGTCGACTTCTGTGAAGGTGAAGCTGCGTTCACACCGCCACTAAATCTGATCTTAGCTCATCCATACAGTTGCTAAGGTAACCTAACCCTCAGTTATGCATAGAACCAATTTAATGGTTAACTACTCCTGCTGCTGTCATAAACATTAAATAAAGCTCAAGAGACACTACTGAGGACTGTTCAAGACTAACTGACCCACTAGCGGCCAAGGCTAGCTAACCCGCTAGTGGCCAAGGCTAGTGAAGGAGTCATCTCATTCATTGACATCCTCATTGTGGAAATGCTGAAACAGATTTGGCTGTTTGGATTTTAAAGAAAATGTTTTCGGAGGGAACATACATGCTATGTTAGTTAGCATCCAATGCTAGCTCGTGCAAAGAACAGCCAGCAGCTTTTGAAAAACAAATTTTCAGTGGTTTAAGCACTGTAGAGTTTAGGCTACACATGACAACTTTCATACAGTTTTCATTTGTCACCAACAAGTTGGCGTTAACAAAATTGGCATTAGTGTTGAGCAAACCCATCTGTAAAGAACTGTACATTGCGTTGAACAGCAGGGTGTCCTATTTTTCAACAATAGTACTTGAAACCAGTGCCGTTGGTGAAAATCAGGCTGCTAAAACTTAATTTAGACTGGCGGTGTGAGCGTACGCTACGGACTTTAAAACCAATCTGTTAGAGGAAGTCGTGATGAAGAGGAAACCGTAAAGAACGACTTTAATCACGCTGTCGTCTTTGTCGATATTTTTAAGAGAGACGTTAACCGCATCCTTAAGTTTTACTGCATGTTAGGAAAATATAGTATGATAGGTAAGATTTATGAAACAAAGTTAAGAATTCATCAGCCTGAAGTGTATAAAAGCTTTAAGACCTGAAAGTGAACGTGGGTTTAAAATCATATATTTACCATGTAGTTTAACAAATGGAAGCATAGTTTAATTATGATTCATAATTAAGGCTCACCGGTCAGAAACAGCGGGGGGAGGGGGGGTGGCCGTTCCATTCTTCTTAGTATTATTTATATTGTATTAAACTTACGATTACAGCAGCTGTAGATGTTTTTCTTCTCAATATCAAATGTCTTTATGCATTTCTGTAGATCCCTGATAGGAAATCCTTATTTTCAAATGATGCACTAAAGCAACTGTACCAACAATGTCAGTCACATGATCAAGCAATGCATTTGAATGTAAAAAAAAAAAAAAAAAAAAAATGAAGAAAAAACTTAATGCACCCAGTACACTTATTATTTTATCAATTTACAAGTGAGCTTTAAGTTTATGTTTGTTTTTTCTTTTGGAAAGAATTTGTAACAGGTTTTCAACTTAAGTCTATATTTGAGTTCTTCCGCATACATTTATAGAAAGTTACTTAAAAATGAAAAAAAACAAAACATATTACAGTTTTTTCAAATCTATTTTGCTAACATGGGTTATTATTTCATAGAAAACAGAGGAAAAAGTCAGTATCTGGATGTTATTTATGAAAAGTTAAAAAAGTAAGCAACATATTTATGAGTAACCTCAAGACGTTTTGTTTTTTAATTAAAATGACAATAAATTAATATATTTCTAAACACAGGGAAGTCAATTTCTACTAATAGGTAAAAATGAGATAAGAAGTTTTATTTATGAAAGTTATGGACCCTTTTTCTGTGAAAAACTGGAAAAAGTCTCCGATAGCTGAAAGTTTAACTTCAGACGCACGAGTTCAACATCAGTGCAGAAAATAAGAGAATATTTTTAGAATTTGGAGATATTTTAGTCACAGAGCATCAATTTTGTGCCTGGATTCTATATTTTTCTGCATCAGCATCGACCCCCCCTCTTCAACTACGCCCATGTTACTGACTGAAACACATCGCTCATTTCCTCTGTAATCTAAACTCGCTTTTTCTTATCAAAATGTTTAAAAACTGCAACGCTTGGGATGAATGAGGCAGCTGTGACGGCCACGTTCGCTCACATCATTTCTACATCCGATACTCCGTCTGCGATCCATAGGTGGTGCCAGAATCGAGTGATAGATGACAACACGTCCAGGTACTTTGTCTTTGTGAAATGTCCTCGCCCCTTTCTGGCTGAAAATCACTGGTGGTCAACTTTTCAGGTGTGTGTCAGGCTAACGATGCGCTGAAACGCTCCGATCTTATGATGCAACTGTCTGTTCAAGAGGGTCAACAATGCCACCAACAAGCCAGAAGTGTGGTGTCCAGAAGTGTCTGGTAACATGTTTCAGACAAACTTGACCACATCTCTGAACATCAGAACTATTTTATTTACTTTTAATCCAAGTGTGATGGGGTCATCACCAAACGCATTGACTTCCCATCTGGCCGAGACCACAGACAGCCTGGTCACGTCATGAAGGTTCTCACTGGTCAAATGGGTCTGGTACCTCCCATTCACAGCCATTTCCACCAGTATGGAACATACCAAACCAATCCCAACAGGGCAGGGGTTGAGCCTCCAAGAGCCAGTGTTCAGAACAGTGAGACGTTTGCAGACGTGTTAATTACTTAATTGCTCTGCTACAGACTTCTGTTGCTAATACCAGTCTGGTTGTAGCTCCGCTTACTTCATGATTACTTTCTCTTGACTGGTTGGACGTCGATCCAGTGGCATTCAGAGGAACTGTCTCCAGTGTCTGTTGGTAACGCCCCTCTTCGTATGGGAGAGGAGGAGCTGACCAAGGATGCTACAGATGACCTGAAGCCACAATCTCTCCATTTGAGCCAGGAAGCAAAAACAACTTTCAGTTTTCTGGGGTATCTTTACTGTAAAAACTGGGATTGGTCCAATTGCTGACATTGTTCTTCATCTTCATCATGTGAACGAAGTCAGAACAACAAACAGGAAATTAAGGATCAGCTGCAGCTGCTAGCTACAGTTCTGGAGGAAAAAAAACACACTGCCACCTGCTGGCTGGAGGTGGAACAACTATAAAACCAACATTTATCCCAGACGGATACTATGTATGTAGCTGCTACTGGACATATATGTCAGGGTCAACATACTGCCACTTTGTTTCTATCCAGAAAGGGGCGTGGTCATTCTGCAGGGCGTGACGAATAAACGTAAAGTGAAAGGAGCAGACACCGTGTAGATCTATGTAACTAGATGAACACACGCACACACACACGACAGATTCATTACCGTTCTAGTTTGCATGTATGTTGTATGGTCACGTAGTCAGGAGACACGGTGCCTTCCCGGCGTTGCCAAGCAACGGCGGTGCACTGGGCCCGTCTTTCCGCCGTAGATTATCATAGTTGGAGTCTCTTTGGAAAGTGGAAGCTGACTGGAGTTTGGAGCCAGACGAAGACCACTTCCGTCCCCCACGTCAAAGTCCGACCTGGTTTTCTGGGTTACCTGTTTAGATAGTAACCGCATTGGGATTCACTCTAAGTTCAGTTTGTTAAAAACACACAAAAAAAAAACTTGGCATGAATGTTTTTCTGCTGTGCGCGAAGGCCGGGGACTGATGTGGCACTCGCTGGTGAAACTCACCACCGTTTTCCAAAGAGGCCGAAACAGTCTGACAGTTTGTCTTTTGGTAGCGTTTCCAATCTTTGCAGCACAGTAGAGGTGTTTCATACCGGTCTAGTGGTTGTAGTGCAGTAGTTTTGGGCCGGCAGCAGCTGGCGTTAGTTTCTGGTTTCTGTGAACAGCGAAGGAGGTGGCCGCCGCGGCCCTCTGCGGCTGATCGTCAACTTTGATGGAAGAAAAAAAACAAACAAAAAAAAACACAAAAAACAAAAAAAGTTTTTGAAATCTGTTCCAGTGTGCCGTGCCCTTACAAAGGCATGTGATATTGCAGGTTTATTTCTTATAGCACATGTTCTTTTGTGAATTACATTTTTGGAGACATTTTTATTATTATTGTATCTGCGCCATGTTAGTTCTGGTTCTTTGTTATTTTTCCAAGATTCAAGATGTATTGTAAATGTTTCTAATAAAACAAAAATGATCTCCAACTGTAACAGAAATGTCTTTCTTTATTTGTAAGAGTCCTGATTGGTCACCTGATGTTTTGATGACGAGATCTAATGTTGAATTTCAGTTATCAGAGGATCAATATGTGTCAAGTAGCTGCTGATCTTCTGGAGGTTTGGTGATGAGCTCAGACTAGTTTCCATGGTGACGAGAGTTAGTGCAACATTCAGTGAAAATGTTGTAAAACTTTTGACTCCAAATCAAGTTTCTTCTTCAGTAGGAGCACCTCAAGGTGTTCCCGCCAACGTCGAGTCACATTTGTGTTTGAGGAGCAAAGCCTGTCGACGTAGGTCCGAGTTAATGACACTTTTAGATCAGGTTAGATGAATCTCTGCAAGTCCTGCTCTGGTTTTCTGTTAGCTTCTAAGCTGAACAACTTTAGCTACATCAAGAGAGACGTGACAGATTTTCCTTCATTTTTATGAAAAATTCTTTAACTGAAACTCAGGAGCATTTTCAGCTTCCCCCACTCTGAAAATGTCAGTTGGACTTGTGATAAACCAGAGGACGGTGAAAATGGTATCCACTGGGTGGCAGCACTGCATTTGGTACTTTGCAGATGCCTAAGCATCTGGTTTTGAAAAACCAGGGAACTGCTGTTTTTGGATGTCGCTGATTTATGACGGTGATAAGGACTGAATAGGGAGGAGTATCGACAAGCTGAACCTCACATAAGCTGAAGACTCTCGGGTCATTAGGGTCCCTGCCTTTTAATCAGGAACAGATCAACACCAACTGAGATGAGTGGTGGTCTTCTCTACTTGCTTAAAACCGGAGGACATCATGGAAGAGAAAACCTCCAGAGTGCGAGTTCTGCCTCCTTACATGAAATATTCTAAAGTACCAAGGCTCCAGCCGCCAGTGTTGATCTGTTCCTGCTGAATTAAGGAGAATAAATCAGTAAATCAGTGACATTTAAAAGCAGCAGTTTACTCGTCCTTTGAAACCAGACGTTCAGGCATCTGCAAAGTCCCAAATGCAGCAAGCTGCCACCGTCTTCCTCGTTCCGTCCTCATATTGTCTCCATTTCCGAGGGAAGGTTTTGTTCCGTAAACAGTACAACACCAGGTCTGAGAAAAGCTGCAACATGAGTCACGTTAATAAATTTGTCAAGATGTTTGACCATCATTTCTCTGTTGAACACTGTGAGACTAAAGTACAAAGAAGAATGCAACAAAGCTGTTAGTGTTAAACTCCAGATGTAATTAGCAGCTGTGCGTCTAAAATCATGAACAGAGACATAATATAACAAATGAGATTTATTCAAACAGATGCAGTCCAAATATACAGATTGGAGAATAAAATGTCTAAAAATCCAGAACCTTCACCACCCAGTTTCAGTCCACCTCAGCAGGAGCAACAAAACCTTTAGATCTAGCCCCTCCCAATGCTTCCCTCCTCTAATAAAGATGCTAACAGGCCCTGCTGGAGACAGCCCCCACCCCGCTGACAGGAAATCAAGATGATGAAGCAAGAACAGATCTCAGAGATCCCAGAAGGCAAAGTCCTGGTCCAGTTCCACGTAGCATGAAGGTGAGCAGAGGATTTCAGTTACTGGAAAAGCAGATCAGAGGAGCCACAGGAGCAGGTACAGAATTGGGTTCAGAAGCAGGTTCAGTTACAAGTACAGGTGCAGTGATTAGGCCAACCCAATTGTGATGAGGTCAATGCTGTGAAAAGCTTCCAGGAGCATGACTCCTCTGCGGGGTCCAGGAAAAGAGCAACCATGACTGTTCGAGAGTAGAGTAGAAAAGACTCGAAGGAAGCCACGCGATGATCACTGATCATCTTCCAGCATGAGAACGTAGCCTTAGGGGTTAAGGTTTTCTTCATCCAGAGAAAGAGAAAAAAATCAGAGAAACAAAGGAAAGCTTCTTGTGCTTTCGAAAATCAGTGAAGAAACTCAACCAAACAGTTACTCAAATCAATCTAGTGTTCAATAAATACAGCGAGGGACGTAATCATCCACAGTTCTGGAAGAAGGACAGAGGGTTGCAGTTCAGTCCTTTAGAAGTTGTTTTCTACTGTCTAGGGTAGACCCTAACCCGAGGGCTAGGGTCCAGGACTGGGAAGATCCATTCTGATGATGACCCTTCTAAAACACCACACATCTAGACCATCCATCCTCCACTGGTCCACCTCTTCATCACAGCAGACAACCAGAACCAGAACCTGTCACGTCTCTGGTGTTGAAGGAGAACTGCAGCGGTGGTCTCAGTTGCTCTGGCAGCAGACACCCTTATTGGAAGAGCTCTGGGTGGGCTCAACTTTAATGGGCACCACTTTGGAGGCTGGTGAAAAGTCAGAGTCGGTCCGCCCGGAAATCTGCCTCTGAGACACGATGTTGTAGATTGCTGCGAGGGAGAGGAGGGTGAGAAGGCTGAGTTAGAGGCAGAGGTTCATGGATGCAACCATACTGTGATCAGGACAAACAGCAGTGACTCTGAGCAACAACCATCCTGTCCAGACTCCTGACAGTCTCCTGACCCTGAACCGGCATCGTTGAGCATCTGAATGAATTGTGTCTCCATTCAGGCATCCAAGGACTGGATAAAACTCTAAACAACTAAAGACTGGTGACATCACTGGCACCTCTGACCTACACTGTATATTCTGGAAACCAGTGGAGCTGGCCTTAGATCCACACAGGTCCATCCAGTTGAGGATCCAGCAGAGTTAAGACCTCACTGCTGCTTCTTTATAAACTACATCCAGATGTGGATCTTAAAAAGAAAGAAAAACTACCTGAGAAGTGAGAGCGTTAAAGCAGATCCTGGCTGCAGTCCTACAAACCCAGTCGGTGGCAGGTACTGCACGTACAACACCCACCATGATGACCTCTGACTGTCTTCTGACACACAAACGACGGCATCTCTGCTCCGTCTTAATGGCTCGCTAACACACCACTCAGCCTTTACAAGCTAATTAACAGCATCAACTGGATGGGCTTGTTGGTTTCATGATTCTATGAATCAGAAATGGCTGGTAAATCTGCGTTGTGGGCAGACTGGTTCCAGCAGCTCTGACTGGAAGTGATGCTGGCTGTAGATGAGCAATGATGTCACAGTGACTGCTTTCTGAATCCTCATTATCAAACTTGAAACTAAAAGTTGTGAGTGTGGTGATGAGCTCTGCTCTTCTGATGGACAGACCAGTCCAGTTCTCTTCAATTGAAGCACCTGAGGACAACCATGACCTGAATAGACTAGATGACTCAATGACTGATTGACTGGAAGAGTGGATGACTGGAATCTGCAACATCATTCAGGTGCTTTGTAAGAACAAACTGCTCATGAGGGATGAATGGCAGGAAGTGATTTGAGGTGTTTTGCTGCCATCTAGTGATAGAGACAGAGCACTCATAATCATCCAAGTCTGGCTGGAAGTACGTCAACAACAGCCATCCAAAAAACCTAGTCAGCACTCTGAGTTTTTTGTTGGACGTCCTTTAGCTTTGAAAACATTCTTCGTGGCATCATTTCGATATGCTTCTGCAATGTCACCATATTTATTTCCATCACGAGTTACATTAATTTTCCTCCAAGATCATCTACTGATGATGGAACAAAGTCTTCTTCTGGATGGGGTTCAGGTCTGGGCTCAGGTCTTGAATCTGTCCATGTCATCAGGGAAAAAAATAACCTGCTGAACATAGACCTGGACCTGGACTATTTGACCAGTTTTTAAGAAGAATAATCATTTTAATAAAGTTCTGAACTCAGTTTTAGGAGTTTAGATGTTTTCTTTGATGATGCCAATAATCTGAAACAGGGTAACATCTTTTCTATGACTGCAGTAAATAAAAACATTTAATCATACAGAGAAAGAGAAATAAATAACTAGTTAGTTCAAAAAAGGCTCCGACCTATTTGTTCACTTCAGTCCAGTCTTTTTTGTATGAACAGTAAGTAAACAAAGAGTAAATACAGTAAACACAGAGTAAATACAGTAAACACAGAGTAAATACAGTAAACACAGAGTAGATGCAGAGTAAAAGAGTAAATATAGACTAAATAAAGAGTAAATACAGTAAACGGTAAAACGTAAATACAGAGTGAATAAAGAATAAATAGAGTAAAAGAGTAAATATAGACTAAAAGAGTAAATACAGAGTAAACAGTAAATAGAGAAAATAAAGAGTAAAAGATTAAATACAGACTAAATAAAGAGTAAATACAGAGTAAGAGTAAATATAGAAAAAATAAAGAGTAAACACACAATAAATAGAGTAAATACAGAATAAACACCGTAAATAGAATAAGTAAGAGAGTAAATACATAGTAAAAAAGTAAATGTAGACTAAATAAAGAGTAAATACAGAGTAAACACAGAGTACATTGAGTAAATACAGAGTAAAAGTAAAAAACAAAGAATAAAATAGAGTAAATTCAGGCAGAAATGAGCAGAAAAGTGAAACTCACCTGTCAGGATCGTCTGGAAAGCCAACTCCACGTTGGAAGAGTCTAAAGCTGACGTCTCCAGGAAGGACAGACCATGCTTCTCTGAAAAACACCACCAACGTGATGAAGACTGCTTTTTACTGAAATAAGTACAACATTAAAGATGCATGTAAATCTGACGTCTCCAGGAACGACAGAAACTAAAGATGAAGACCTGCTCATCTTACAGTTAAACTGATTTCTGAATCATGAGCTCAGTTCCAGGTTTTACCCAGAACAGTAAACTCTACTGGTCCAGAGGTCCAGAACTTCATGAATTAAACCAGTAAGAGAAGAAATGATGCTGACCTACAGGGCAGCAATGGAAAAAGGTCTACTGGTCTTCTAGAGACCAGGACTGAGAGTAGGAACTTTGAATGTTGGACTAGGACAGGAAAAACTAAAGACTGGGACTGAGAGTAGGAACTTTGAATGTTGGACTAGGACAGGAAAAACTAGAGACTGGGACTGAGAGTAGGAACTTTGAATGTTGGACTAGGACAGGAAAAACTAGAGACTGGGACTGAGAGTAGGAA
>JBAMYA010000008.1:17560641-17592615 GCA_037176975.1 Arrhamphus sclerolepis
GGCGCTCCCTTAGAGATAGGGGGAGGAGCTCTGTCACCCAGGAGGAGCTCGGAGTTGAGCCGCTGCTCCTCCACATCAAGAGGAGCCAGCAGAGGTGGCTTGGTGATATAGATGCAGGATATAGATGCCCAGGTGTCCAGGCATGTCCCACCAGGGAGGAGACCCAGAGGAAGCCCCAGGACACGCTGGGGTGACTACGTTGCTCGACTGGCCTGGGAACGCCTTGGGGTCCTCCCGAAGAGCTGGACGAGGTGTCTGGGGAGAGGGAAATCTGGGCGTCCCTGCTCAGGCTGCTGCACCCGCGACCTGGTTCCAGATAAGAAGAAGATGGATGGATGGATGGATGGATGGATGGATGGATGGATGGATGGATGGATGGAGCTTGTCATTGTAATGAGATTTTTTAAAAGATGGGTGGACCATATACGAGGCCTCCTCCCTCTGCCCTGATTCCTGTTGGTCTCCACTTTCAGTAAAGGCCACTGGAGTATGTAACTGTCTCAGTCCCTCCCTACCTGCACATTTGACATTTTCCATGGTGTTTTGACACCAGAATTTTTTTTTTTTAACAAGACAGTTATGTCATTCTGAAATTTGTAATTTTACATTTTAAAAGTTTTAAATGATATAGTTTTAGATATAAAGTCACTTTTTTCCAAAAAAAGCAAAAATTTTGCAAACTTGATATTTTACAACAAAGTTGTATCAAATAATAAAGTCACAAGTTTTTGAAATTTGAGATTTTTTTTTACGTCAAAATATTGTGATTACATGACGTTAAGCTTCAGTCAATGAAATTTGAAATTTTGTGACAAACATTTGTTTTTTATAGCAAAACGTATTGCAATATACCTCAAAACAAAATAAATAAATAAATAAATCTTGATTTAGGACGTAAAGTTTTAATTGTAGAAAATTCACAATTTTGTGACAAAGTTTCCATTTTGTGAAAATCGATATTTTAAAGTATATATTATAACATCAAGTTTAAAAAGTCTTGATTTTGTGAAATTTGTGCTTTTACAACAGAAAGTCACTAGATTTGTCACTAGTCACTTTTTTAAAAAAAAATGTCTTGAGAGGCCTGAATACTTGTTAAATATAACGATAAAGTCGCTACATTGTCGACGCTGCACTGATCAGCAGAAGTTCGCTGATGTCATTGTATAAAGTTCTGATTCATTCAGCAGCCAATGAGCTGCGAGATCCCAGCTATGTCCCGCCTTCTCTCCTGTTGATTGACATGGCACTGATTTGACATTTGACATCATTTGAGAATTACAAGAAAAATGTGACAAAAATTCCAAAATTAATGATTTTACAAAAACAACAAAAAACTTAATTTTTGGACAGAATTTTGTCTCAAAAAGCTGCCATTTTGCAAAACCTTATATTTTACAACAAAGTTGTATTAAACAAAATGTGTGATTTTTAAGAAAAAAACTACAGGAAGTTTATTTGTAACCAACGAAAATTTGAATTTTTGTGAAAAAGTCTCAATTTTATGTCAAAAAGTCAAATCGTTTGAAGCAGCCAGTGAGCTGCTAGATCTCAGCTACGTCCCGCCTCCTCTGCGTGGCACAGATTTGACAAGGACTAAATAAAAAAATAAATAAAAAAATCACAACTTAAACAGACAATTTGAAAACAGAGATGGTTTTAGAGCTGATAGAAGAAAAGTGGAGCTGAGAAAGATGATTGAACTCTCATTCAGAGATTTTGATTTCTCGCTCTGAGATTCTTTTTTTAAGCTTTTATTTGTAAAAATCTGAATTGTCTCTTGTTTGTTTGTTTTTCACTGAACAGCTCCAGCAGTGCTGAAGTTCAATCTGAGCTCAGCAGCAGAAACTCTCCAGCTGGAATCACTTTGCTTTGACTTCAGCTCGTATCGCTCTGCTGACGTGTTAATTAGCAGGATTAGCTCTTATCAACCTCTGGCAGACCTTAAAGAGTAAATTCATTTGGAATTCCTTAATTACCTCAGTTCCAGATGGAATTCTGGGAAACGTCGGCGTCAGCACCTCACGTTAACTGGGACATGAACCCTTTTTAATCTTTATTTACACTAACAGAATCAAAGAAGTTACGTAGCTATTTGACACAACCAACCACAATGCATCGCCCCTTAAGCCACACCCCTAATTATGCATGCATTTATTGTTTTATATAATTTTACCTGATGAAGCAGGTAAAAATCCTGTACAGCCGTCATAGATGTGATGTATGACTGTGGAGGTAACTGTTCACTACGACCAGTTTAAGGGGGCGGAGTCAGGCACTCAACGAAACTCCGCCTCCTTTTCTTCAAAGCACCTTACATCTTTTAAAACCGGTCTTCCGGCTTTGTGCAACACCCTTCCGAGGAACAGTGAACGCAGCATGAGGTGGAAAAATAAAATGAAACAGTGAGGCTGGATAATTCAACTCTTTCCTGGGTCTGTGATGTCACAGAGCCTGGCAAATCAGAACAACTTACAGTTTTCATGTTTTTTCAGACACAGTTTGTGTAAAACTTTCCAGGTTTTCGGTGATATTGAACACAGACCCCAAAATTCCTCCTCTCAGGCAAAGTTGTATTTCTATTTATTATAATATAACCCCTTTAAAGGAGCAAAACTGCAGGAACAGAAGATATTCTAGGCCACGCGTGTCAATTTTAATAAATTTTGAAGTTAAAAAAAGTCACAGTTTTGTGACATTTGTGATTGTAGAATAAAATTTGCTTTTTTTTAAATATTGGAATCATGCAAGACAAATTTAGAATAAAAAATGAGAATAAAAGCTGCAATTTTATGATAAAGGCCATGATTTTTGTGAAATGTTAGACAACTCAATTTTTGGGGGGGTCTTTTTGTGTGTTAATGAGTTCAGGAGCTAACGGGAAATCTGACAACATAGCTGGTTGAGAAAGTAAAGAATAACTGGCCTTTTAACGGTTACTATGGTGATAATGTGGCTCTCTAATGGTAACCATGGTGATGATGTTACCTTTTTACAGTAACCATGGTGATGATGTGGCCCTCCAATGGATACCAGGGTGATGATGTGGCCCTCTAATGGTTACCATGGTGATGATATTATTTTTTAACAGTAACCATGGTGATGATGTGACCCTCTAACGGTTCCCATGGTGATGATGTGACCCTTTAACAGTAACCATGGTGTTTATGTGATTCTCTAATGGTTACCATGGTGACGATGTGGCCTTCTAGGGGTAACCATGATGATGATGATGTGAACCTTTGATGGATACCCTCTAGGGGTAACTATGGTGATGATGTAGCCCTCTAACAGTTACCATGGTGATGATGTGACCCTGGTGATGATGTGACCCTCTAATGGTTACCATGGTGATGATGTAGCCCTCTAGGGGTAACCATGGTGATGATGTGGCCCTCTAACAGTTACCATGGTGATGATATGGTCCTCTAATGGTTACTATGGTGATGACGTGGCCCTTTTTAGTAACCATGGTGATGATGAGGCCCTCTAGTGGTAACCATGATGATGATGTGACCCTTTAATGGTTACCATGGTGATAATCTGGACCAGGGTGAAGTAGAGTTTGACTCCTCTGGACTAGACTGTTAAAAGTAGATCCAAAAAAAATTTCAGTGAAGAAAGTTTTTTATTGGCTGTGATCTTTGGGTTGAAGGTGTCAGACAGACTGGAGGGAGCTCCTCAGCAGCTGCTCACTGTCAAACAGACAAAGGACAAATCTAAATCAGTAAAAAGGTGTCAGAAGTTATTTTGGCAGTGTCGCTTTATGAGTGAGAAAAGAACATTTCGAGACAATTAGATGTTTCAGTGACCTGCTGAGGTCGGTCACAGCAGTGGAAGCGGACGTCGTTGAGGGTGGAGTCGTCCAGTGCATACTGGTACTCCTCCATCTTGGTCTGGATGCCGCAGATTCCTCCGTTGCTGCACTCCTGGCTCCAGTGGCCATACTCGCCCCAGTCCATGCCGGGAGCCTCCAGTGTGGGGTTACTGCTGCAGCGGAACTTGATGTTGTTGACGGTCGTGTCGTCGCCAAACAGACCCTGATGGGGCTCCACCCGGAGCTGGAAGGTGGTGAGGACGCCGCTGGGGCAGTACTGTGGGTGGGACCACTCCCCGAAGCTGGACACAGGTGCATGTGTGTACAATACAATACAATACGATACAACACAATACAATGTAATATGATGTAATGCAATATATAATAAAATGTAACATAATATAATGTAATAATTAAAATAGTTTAGTAATAATGATAACATTTTTTTATGATTTGATGGTTTTGTTTTCAAGTGATCTCTACCTGACCTGACTGGTTTATTCTAACTAACCAGACCTCAGATCAGGTAACGAACCCTGACCAACCCACAGACGGAGGCACCGAGCTGAACAGCTGCTTACACCACCAGGGTTTAATAGTTTACTGATTTTATCTGACTTTATTGTATTTTCTGTGTGTAAAGTAATTGGAAACAATCTGAACTGATAGTTTAGCTTGTTATCAACTGTTCAGCAATTAAAAACCTGAACTAGAGAGCTTAGACCCGGAAGGTGGAGCTTACTAGCCGGTGTGGGACTCCACTGTGTACAGGAAGCTGCGGCCTTCGTCTTTGGCGCAGACCAGGCGGATCCCATTCAGGGCGGTGTCGTCCCCCCCATACTGGTTGGTCTCCACCTGAGGACACACGGGGGTCATTTCCCAGAAGCAGAAGCAGAAGCAGAAGCAGAAGCAGAAGCAGAAGCAGCTGCTTATCTCTGGTTATCTGCACAGATGTGTTTGAGTTTCTTCCAGCCTGAGAAAAGAGCAGCTGCTGCAGGAGCAACGGACAACTAATCTGACCTACGTCTTAGTTTCTCAGTAAAAGCTAAATTACTTCTCTGTGGGTTCCACATTTGCCTCCTTTTTTTTCTTTTTAGCCTTAACTTACCTTTGCTGTGCAAGATAAACTGACATGCACCCTGAAAACTTGATTTGCTTCCGTTTACGGCTGAAAAATCATCAACTGCTGATGTACTCGTTTAGAAATCAGAACATGCCTGTTTTAACAGTAACCTGATTTAGTAGAATATTAAAGGAGTTAAAACAACCCAGCTTTATTCTAAATTCAGTTTTTCACTTCAGGTCATGACCCTCCAGCCAATATTCAATAAATATTACAATATCAAGCAGTTAATAAGGTGGTTAATCCTTCTGTAGCAGCATCACTGGTGACGTTGTGGATCTTTCCTTCCAACAAACTTATTTTAACTTTATGTGTGAACAAAAAGAGGATTAAAAGGAAAAAAAATAGGATTAAAAGACTGTGTAGAAATATCAGTCCATCAACTCTACTACTTTTTCAAAAGAATCATGATCCAGGCCATCTGTAAAAACACCTACTTTGTGTCCTAAAATTACTAATCTTCCATGATCAATCAATAAAATCACAAATTACACAAATCACAACATTGAAACTTAAACTTTGTCCTTTTGTCATAAAATCTACATTTTTGCAAATTTGAAACTTTTTGATTGAAAAGACAGAAAACTATATATAATTGTAACTTTCTGTCCAAAAATCAGGAATAAAAAGTGAGTTTTTATTTTTTTAACTGTAAAGTCGCAACATTTGAATAATCGTCCCTTTTCACCCTAAAGCAGCTGCTCGCCTCAGTTATTTTAGTTTTATATTTTTTTAATTTAAGGTCGTATTAACTCAAACATGAGGTCTCTTTGGCTTTAAAAACATTTAGTTTGACACGTGTACTAAAGTAATTCAGCACAATAAGAAGTCGTTATTATGATAAAATCCTGAATTTTGAATGTTGACACTTGACCTTTACAGGAAAAGGACACGCCCACGTCTCTCTCTCTTTTTTTTTTTTTTTTTAAATTGACATATTCTGCATCATCTCTCAGTATTTATGTTGATTTATTTTTTTACAATTTGTTACCCTGACACTGAATCCAACAGCGAAGAAGCCGTCCGGACACATCTCGGGCCAAGTCCAGGACCCGAACTGCTCCCCGTTAGTCACGTTCAGCACAGATCTGTACTGCCGGCTGTTGAAGGCCTCGCCGGCTCGCTCCAAGTACACTTTCTCACCAAACCCGCTGGACAGCAGCGCCAGCAGGGCGGTGGCGGTCAGCAGGGTCGTCATGACTACAGAAGAGTCGGAGTACCAGCTGTGAGATGGAGGAGCGATGGTCTGGGCTCAGACTTTTATAAACCTGCTGCTGGTTCTGAAACTTTAGGCCTCGTGAATCATTTACAGAGAAACGTGGGAAGGAGCAGCTGCTGCAGGAGAACGTTCAGCTTCCACTGATCTTCAACCACTGAACCTCAAAGCTTCTTTGATTTTTATTTCTCCTTTCAGATCCTTCAGTTCACAGATGTTCGAACTCGAGGCCCGCGGGTTGAAACCGGCCCACCATCACTGTCCTCTGTGAGGTCTTAAATTAAAAGTGCAGCTGCACAACTCACACTGAAATCAAAAATCAGGACTTTACAACAAAATTTTCTAATATTACCTTAAAAGTCAACGTGTTTCATAAAAACGTTGGATTTCTTTTTACAATCAAAACATGCAGATTCTACAAAAGATGATTTATAACAAAAAGTTTGGAATTTTATTTATTTTTTAATGGAGCTGTGATATCATCTGTCCTAGTAAAATGCTCCGCTTCCTGAATGCAGGTTTACTTTCTGTTCAAGAGTCTGCAGGTCCAGAAAGGGTGGAAGAGCCTTCAGCTATCAGGCTCCTCTGTTATGGAACCAACTCCCAACGTTGGTCCAGGAGACAGACTCCCTCTCTACATTTAAGGTTAGGATGAAGACCTTTCTTTGTGGTAAAGCCTTTAACTCTGTAGTCTCTTAGACCACCTCCTAGTTATGCTGCTATAGTCCTAGGCTGCTGGGGGGAGTCCTGTTGTCCACTGAGCATCTTCATCCTGTCTGTCTGATCTCAGTCTCAGATTGTCCTGAATCATATATTAGAATCAACGTTGTCCATCTTCTGTAGTCTCGCTCTCTTCTCCTTTTTCAGGTGTTGTGGTGATGTTGCCTTCCTCCTTGCCTCCCAAACCTTCCATCTTCTGACCATCCTGGTGTTTACCTGCACCTGTAGACTGGATGCTACTGTGGGATGCTGCTGGTGAGGCCGACCTGCAGTCCAACCCTCCAACCACCACATATTTATACATTTTGATACCAGATATTTGTATATTTTTAAACCTTTTACAGCTCTATACTTGTCTCCCTCCTCTTGTCTTCCTTTACCCAGCTGGTTATCAGCAGGAGGGTCCCCCCCAGAACTGATCCAGGTCCTGATCAAGGTTTCTTCCCAAGAGGGAGTTTTTTCTTGCCACTGTTAGGCTTTGCCATGTTCTCTGGGGTCATGTTCTTGGTTTCTAAGAATCACCTAGAGACAATTTTGTCGTAAATAGATGCTATATAAATAAAATTGAATTAAATTGTGATGTTGCCAGATCTGCAATTAAACAGTTTCAATTTAGTGAGGGTGGTTTTACAACAAAAAAGTTTTAGCAGTACAGTTGTCACAGATGAGAAATCTGTTTTTTGTACCAGGCTGCAGGTCTCTCAGCGTAACGTGGAGGCTTCACTCGTCTGGTTGGTCCAAGCCGGACTCAGATGAGACAACCGTTTTGGGCCAAGTCGTCCCCTGTGTGCTTGATCAGAACTGCTTTGTTAGAACCAGACTGCTGTCCACCTGAAACCAGGTGAACATAGTGGGTATAAATGAGAACAGACTTCTGCTGACGAGGAGCTGAAAACCAGGATGCTTCTTTAACAAAATAACCCCAAAATAAGATTTAATTAACAATACAAGTGTGGAACCAGCAGAATTCCTGGATCCAGGCTGAGAACTCCAGAGGAAATGGTGGTCGCTACAAACAAGGGGGGCTATTGATTAGGAGATCAGGAAGCTGAATGAGTATTGATGGGTATCTGCTGCCACCTGCTGGAGCAAAGAGAGCATCACAATAAAACTAGACAAGTCATCCATCTAAATTCCTTTTTGTGCTTCGAGAACAAATTTAACAAGACCTTAAAAGATTAGAAAAGCAGGAACTATTTTAGACTTTCTGGTGTTTCTGTCTCATAAATAAACTGCTGCATCTCAGAAGGTTCCTGGATGGAGACGAATCCTGGAGATCAAACAGAATGATACGTTTTTTCTCACATTTGTTTTAATATAAACTTAACGAACACAAACGAGACTCACATTTGTCCTAAAGAACAAATTATTTTAATAAACAGAGTCATCAAATGAAAAGTTTTAACCAGTTCAACCAGAGGAATAAAACCAGTTCAACCAGAGGATGAAACCAGTTCAACCAGAGGAATAAAACCAGTTCAACCAGAGGCAGAAACCAGTTCAACCAGAGGAACAAAACCAGTTCAACCAGTAACAGAAATCCCTGGAAGGAGAAAGCGAGGCTGAACCAAAGCAACAGGAAGTGAAACAGATCATCTGTACAACATGGAACATGGACTATTTACATCTGCGCCTCCATCGACCTGTCCTCCGCTGCGTCCTCTGCAGACAGAAGATTTCTTCCAGAAACGTCCGTCCTGGAGCTTCAATCATCTTCTGGACTCTGCTGAGCTCAGAAGCAGCAGCTGGAACTGGCGTTGTGACGTAATAAATAAGGAGCTGTCGAGAGCTGTGGACTCGTCTGTCTTTAAAAGTGCAGCTGCTAAATCAGTGCAAACTCAACAAACACGTTATTAACGCTCTAAAGGCTGGAACTACGGTCCGCTAGACGTCTTTACGGTGTTAGTGTTAGAAAAGAACAACCTGCAGTGGGAAAACAACGAGTCGTGTAAACGTAACGGAGGCGACCGACCCTCCGGTCCTGACCTGAACCCTTAAACATATAGATAAACACTTAGATAAACGTATAGATAAACGTGTGTTCTAACGTCATCAGCATCAACGCTGATCTTTAAGGCTGTACGAGTCTGAAGGATTCGTTTTAGCTTTGAGAAGAGCAGCAGGTTGCTGGTTCTAATTCCAGTAACATCAGAGTGAACGATGGTGAAGTCCATCCGTCTTCATTCCACTACCTCCCTCTTCAGGGATCTCCATAAAAATCTTCTTTATAAAAGAAACATACATCTGTACAGGTATTTACATGGGAGGGAAGTGGAAACGGAGGTTTCTATCTTTATGTTCCACATCTCACTCTTTTCTATTTGACTTTTTTTTTTTTTTTAACTTGTCAGGGTGTCATGTGTCCTGGGCCAGCCAGGTCCCTGAGATGTTCCTGTGTTTCATCACTTTCTGTTCAAGATCTCAACTGGAGTCTGAGTCGCTGGTGTCTGAGGAGGACGAGGACGAGGACGAGGACGAGGAGTCCGAGCTTGAGCTGCTGCCGCTGAGCCGGGTTGGCTGGGTGTGCGTCTCCACGGCGATGGGCTTCTCCACTGGAGAGAGAAGATAGAACACTTTTACACATAGAACCTACTACAATTCCCAAATGCTGCAGAAAACTTGGAATTGATCGCAAGAATGTGCATATTGATGAAAGCGTATAAATGTATAGGTTGTTGAATGTGTATTAATGCATGTACTGATGAATGTGTATAAATGTATATGTAGATCAATGTGTAGGCTCATAGATGGTCTTACTGTGGGGGCAGAACCCCAAACCTCTAGCACATGAACCAGGAAGTCTGTTCCTCAGCTGAAGCTCTGGAGTCCATAAACTGGTTCTGGAAAAGCTCTAAAAGTCTACAGAGACTACGTGCACGCTACCTTTAGGTTTGGTTGGTTTCTTGACAGAGTTGAGCTGTCCGCTGACGTCCTGAAGCCTCCTCTCCAGTTCCCTCCTCTTCTCCAGAGTCAGCTCCTCTTTAGACATGCCGATGCTGCCCTTCTTCACCACTGGAAGAGACGTGATGGAGGTAGCGTACAGGCAACTGGATCAGCATACATGACATCAATGTTTTTAACCTTATTCTTCAAACATCAGCCTTCTACAACACAAGTCTAACTCGAGGCCGGTGAGCTACATCTGGTCCACCACTTCATCTTCTCTGGTCCATGAAAGCCTAAACAACGATCCTAAACGTCTGACGAGAACATTTCTGAGGAAACGTTTGATTCAGTTCTGACATCAGAAAGTGGAAGAACTGAGGTGGAGAACAGCTGGTTGATGTCAGAAAGTCAGGATTTAGGAATCGTTTGAAAAAGATTTTACAACTAAAGTTGGATCATTTTTTAATCCAATTTTTTGTAATATTAACTTTTTTAATATAAAAATGAATTTAATTTAGAATTATTTGAACTTTGCAATTTTAAGATTCATTACTTGTGTCAAAGTGTTGCAAAGGTTTTCCAACCCATTTTATTTGTTTTTTATTTCTAAGGTAAAAAGTAACAATTTATTATATTGTACACCTTTCACTTTTAAAAAATGAAATTTTAGAACAAAATATATCCTCTTTACTCAATAACTAAACATTTTTTTAATTTTATTCTTCAATTTTAGGAAAAAAGTTGTGATTTGATCAATTTGAGATTTTACAACAAAATCTTTTTTTTAAAAAACAAAAAAGTCAAGTGTTGAAATTTGTAATAATACAAGAAAAAAATTGAGATTTCTGTAACCATGGTGATGACGTGGCCATTCAACAGTAACCATGGTGATGATGTGGCCCTCTAACAGTAACCATGGTGATGACGTGGCCCTTCAACAGTAACCATGGTGATGACGTGGCCATTTAACAGAAACATTGATGATGACGTGGCCATTTAACGGTAACCATGATGATGACGTCGCCCTTGAACAGTACCCATGGTGATGACATAGCCATTTAACGGTAACCATAGTGATGATGTGGCCATTTAACAGTAACTATGGTGATGATGTGGCCCTTTAACAGTAACCACGGTGATGACATGGTCATTTAACGATGACCATGGTGAAGATGTGGCCCTTCAACGGTAACCATAGTTATGACGTGGTCGTTTAACGGTAACTACGGTGATGATGGTGCACTCACCAAACGGTTTACGTGGCTTCTTTCTCAGACATGTCAGGACGTAGCGCTCCAGCTCCTTCAGGGTGGATGGTTTCAGTGTCTCAAAGTCGATCTCGATCTCCTCGGGGTTGGTGTCCCGCAGCGACGGCTCCCTGGACTGGATGATGTGGACCACACGGCCCAGCTTCTCGCCCGGCAGCTTGTTGATGTCGAGGCTGAGCTGGCGCTTCTCATCGTAGGTCATGGGCACGATCTCCTCCTCCTCCTCCGAGTCATAGTGAGGAAGCATGGATGGGGCCATCGGGCTGAAGAACGGCTTCTTTGCACTTCTGGAAATCAAAGTGAGCACAGCTCGTTAACAGCGAGACGAGAGCAAAGCGGTATTGTGGGTAATGTTGTTCCCACTAACTTGCTGTTCTTGTTGCTCTTCTTCCCCTGTGCCTTCTTGGCCTGCGAGCCAGCAGCTTTTCCAGACTTGCTCTTCATTATCTTGCCGGGCATCTTCCACTCCTCAGAGCCGGCTCTGCTCCGGCCACCACGACTTCGCTTCTCCACCTTCTTTTTCTTCTTCTTCTCCTTTTTCTCCTTCTTTTTCTTGGGTTTGACAATGGGGCCTTGGGAGAGGGCAGCCAGCTGCTCGTGCACAGCTCGTAGCTGTGAGAGAGCGCCCGTTATCACTAAAACAAACATGAGGGAAGAGGAGAGACGGAGGAGAGACGGAGGAGAGGAGGACTTACCTGGGTGCACACCTGGTCCTGCAGCTCAGCCAGACGATGAGCTCGCTCTTCCTCGCTGTCGGAGCTCAGGCTGCTCTCGCTCTCCTCACTCTCACTGCTGGGCTCACTCTCTGATGTGGAGGAAGACGAGGAGGAGGAGGAGGAGGACGATGACGATGAAGACGACGACGGGTGCACGCTCATGGACATGGCGGCGTGCTCCAGTTGAGGTTCATCTGGCATCTTGGCAAACCGGAACTCAAACACATCCTGCAACAGCAGAAGAGTGTTAAAGAGGATAAACAAGGATCCTAAAATAGAATTAAAACCGAGAAAACTCTTAAACGGCGCTTTCATGAGGACGTCTGTAGCGTCTGAGCTCACCTGCAGCTTCCTCGCCATCCCAACGACGTCGTGGTCAGGTGGGTTGTACTTGTAGCAGTTGGAGAACATCAGCCTGACGTCGCTGGCGAACTGCTGAGCATCCCGGTACTCTCGACAGTCCATCTTCCTCTGATCGAGGTTTGGAGAGAGAACGTTTTTATTACCCAGTTCATCATCTGAGCCAGGAAAATCCTGAAAAACTCAAACTCTGTTTCATCCTGGGCCACATCATCACCATGGTTACCGTAAGAAGGCCACATCTTCACCATGGTTACCGTTAGAGGGACCGTTATTCTTGCAAAATTAAAAAAAAAAAAGAAGGAATTTTTGTCATAAAATCTCAAATCGCAGCCTTCATCATAAAATTGAGATTTTTTTTCTTGTAAAATCACAATTTTTTTATTTTATTTTTAAAAAGAACTTTTTTGGGGAAATGTTTGTCATGAAATTGCCAATTCAACTCTTTTCATAGTACGCACGTCACAAAATTGTGACTTTCAATATATATATATTTTTTAAAACAATTGTTGGAAAATCTCAACTTTTTGCAGTAATTTGACATTAAATTACATGTAAAATTGTAAATTTTTGTCACAAAATCTCAAATTTATCAAAAATCACAACCTTTTTCACAAACTTGAAACACTTTTTTTTCCCAACAACAGCTTTTCAATGTATAATAAATTATTACTTTTTACCTTAAAATTAAATTTTGATGAAAAACATTTCTTGCAACTTTAACACAAGAAAAATCACTTTTATCATAAAATTGAGACTTTTGTGCTAAAATCACAATTTTTTCTTGTAAAGTTGCAAATAAAAAAGGGGTTAAAATTGTATTGTAAATTTCAAAAGATTTTCTAGTAGTCCAATGAGAATTATGACTTTTTAACTTCAAAATATGTTCAGTAAGTTTTTGACATCAAATTACAACTGTAGTAAAATGGAAACTCAAGACCCACTTTTCCTTTCTTTTTTCCCTCCCTTGCCTTTTAAAATGTAGTCCCTAATTCAGTTTCAAAACCTTACAAATAAATAATTAAAATGAAATAAAGTAAAATCCATTATGAGGAAAACGTTGTGTGGACAGAGGACGGCTGGGTCAAAGTTCACTTTAGTGATGAAAGTAATATAATGCGTATGTAACTGTTGAAAGGATCATTCTTCATGCTCTCATTCCTGTTCTCTATCTTTGTTCATTGTCTTTTCCAAAAAATAGTTGTTTTTTTGTGGTGCCTTGGTTATTTTGCAAATGCTCTAAATTGCTGTAGTATGTTAAGACCTGGATGACTAGAAATCTGCTGCTTTGAGATGAAACTGAAGTTACTGTAGCACCTGCAGGAGGCACTTTTGAGCAGTACAGTTAATTTAGATCACATTACCGTAGCCTGTAGCTCTACTGTCAGGAACCTTGGTGTCATATTTGATGAACATTTGTCTTTTGACTCTCATGTAAAACAGGTCACAAAGTCAGCTTTCATTCATTTTTTCAATATCAGGAAACTTAGAAACATCCTGACTCAAGAGGATGCAGAGAAATTAATCAACCTTTGTTACCTCTAGGCTGGATTATTCTAATGCATTATTTTCTTGCTGTACAAGCAGCCTCGTTAAAAACCTTCAACTGGGCCAGAATGCTGCTGCACCAGTACTAACCAGAACTGGGTAAAGAGACCACATATCACCAGTTCTAACCTCATTACATTTGTTCCTTGTTAAATTTAGAATTGAATTTAAAATATTTCTTTTCATATACAATAATAAAGCTCCAATATATGTGAAAAAAATCTTTTATTTCCTTACTGTCCTAGTAGAATGCTCCGCTCCCCAAATGCAGGTTTACCTGCTGTTCCAAGAGTCTGTAGGTCTAGAAAGGGTGGAAGAGCATCAACTCCCAACCTCGTTCCTGGAGACAGACTCCCTCTCTACATTTAAGGTAAACTGAAGACTTTCCTTTTTGATAAAGCCTTTAACTCTGTAGTCTCTTAGACCACCTCCTAGTTATGCTGCTATAGGTCTATGATGCTGGGGGTAGTCCTGTTGTCCATTGAGTATCTCCATCCTGTCTGTCTGATCTCAGTCTCTGATCAGATCTGTTAGGCTTTGCCATGTGCTGAGGGTTCATGTTCTGGGATTCTCTGAATCGCCTGGAGATGACTTTGTTGTAAACAGACACTATAGAAGTAAAACTGAATTGAATTGATTTTCTTCCCTTTATTACCTCTTGCTGCAGAACGTCTCTGGTGTTTATCTGCATACAGAGCAGCAGGAAGTGCTTTTGGGTGCACATGTTAATACCAGGTGTGAACATACACCTGACTGCAGTACTCTGGACAAACCGTATGAAAAGCGCTGTGCAAATAAGGTTTGCGTGACCGACTGACTGGTACCCACTGATTACCGCAGTAACAGTTACCTTGATTGTGCTGAGGTCCATTGGACACTTGATGATCTCGTGGTAGTCGTGAAGTCCCAGAGCGGCTGCGTCCACGGGCGTGTAGAAAGGCCACGCGTACGCTGCATGCTTCTTTGACAGCATGTCCTTCAGCAGGCCGCTGCAGTACCTCAGCTGTGGACTCAGCTTGCCTTTCTTGGAGGGTTGAGGCTGGACAGTGTCCGGCAGGTCCTTCTTGGGGGGTTTGATGGGGCGCCCGCTGCCCACCCTGCGCCCGGTTCCAGCCATCATGGGCTGCAGGAGGACGGGACCCCCGGGGCTCCTGACCAGGCCCATCCCCGGCGGCGTCTCCAAGCTCATGCTGCCCATCGAGGAGACGGTGTGCATGGAGGTGTCGTGGACTTGTCCTCCGTGTCCTCCTTTCCCCAAACCCACCATGTGTGTTGTTGTGGACATGCCAACAGAGAAACCCACGGTGGAGGGGGTGGTGGTGTCTGCTTTACGTTTTACTCCTTTTTTCTGCAGAAACAGAAGTCAGAAATCTCTCTGACATCATCAGAATGACTCATTTATGCATCAGTTAATTACCTTAAACTTCTCATGGTGATCTCAACTTTCCCAAAATCCACAAACTTTATCATGAAATTGACGCTAAAAATTGTGACAAAAAAGGTCAATTTTCTAACAAAAAAAATTGAAAAAAAAAGAGTCAATTTTACACACACAACTTTCTGACATCAACCAGCTGTTCTCCACCTCAGTTCTTCCACTTTCTGATGTCAGAACTGAATCAAACGTTTCCTCAGAAATGTTCTAGTTAGAAGTTCGTCTTCAAACGTTGAAAAGTGTTGACACACTTGGTCTAAGTTATCTAAAGCACTAAAACAGCCCTTTCTCGTACGTAGCAGCAGATAAGTGTTTCCTACCTTGGTGGTGGGCTGTGTCGGTGGCAGGCCCATGATGTTGGCTGGAGGCAGACTTTTAGTCAGAACCGTCTGTGGGGAGTTGGCCAGCATGGACTCGCCCGTATCTGAAGAGGAAGGCGAGTAGGCCGACTGGGATACCGCGGGGACCTGCTGAGCTCGAGACGCTGGTGGAGAGAGATCACACACAACTTTATATATATATAACACATATAAGACAGGGTTTAAAGTTTTTTTTGTTTTTGTTTAATTTTATTATATCAGAAGACATTTGTTCTGTATTTGGGTTTCAGAAGATTTCAGCTTTTTAGGTTCAAACATGAGCTTTTTTAAAGTAAAGTGAGCGATAACTTTTAGACAACAGTGAAACGGTGCAGTGATGTACAGAAACGATAAGCTATGAAAAACTACAGATGAGTCTCACGGTGGAGGATCCAGGACTAGTGACGGGGACTTCATGGGACCACGTTTGTCACAGATGAGACAAGTGTTTGTCCGACATCCTTGTACATCATTATGTCACAAAGATTTAATGTTATTAGAAAACACACGAAGACTGTTTCACTGTCAATCATTTATATTTGAAAGGGAAAAAAAAAAACAGTCATAGTTAGGCTTGTCCCGATCGGGCTCCCGTCCGATCACCTACTTCTGAATAGATCAGAATCAGAAAAACAATATCGGGACATATTTACCATATGTCTTGAAGTTGTCTGGAGGCCATAGTTTCAGTTTTTAATCACAATATAGACAGCTTTGTAGGCTAATAATAATAACATAACCTCTGCTTTCATTTATTGTCACACGGAACAAAAAACTTGCTGCAAGACAGTGACGTGTAGATTTGCTATTGAACGAAAGCTACAAAAGTGGGAAAAGCGCTAACAAGCAAGAAGCTAACAACAAGGCTCGGTTACAGTGCATTCAGCTGAACAGGGATGACGTCCGAAGTTTGGAAACATTTTCAACTTGAAAGCGAAGGCAGTGGAACAGCCAGATGCAATGTTTGCAAGGCAGACGTTCCGCATGGCGGAAAGAACAGGGCTTCATTCAACACATCAAACCTTATCTGTCACCTGAGAACCAAACATCAACAATCATACAGTGAGTACATGGCTGCAACTGAGGCAGCGGCTGCACTGAAACAACCAACACTTAAAGAGACTTTTAAAAAGAAGCAAAAGCTGCCAGAGAACAGTGAAAGAGCCAAAAAGATAACAGCAGCTATAGCTGAATTTATCGCCTTGGATGACCAGCCGCTCTCTGTGGTCGCGAACGTGGGGATTCGCCGACTCAGAGATCTTGGAGCCACGTCATGTGTAGCTTTCTTGTCACTTCTTCACAGATTAAGCTCTGCCTGCCGCTCACAAAAAGCTACGTGACCTCATGCAAGCCCAGTTATCAGACACACCTGCATTTGGAAGTACCACAGACATAAGGAGTTCCTCTGTGTGCCCGGTGTCACTCCTCAGCCTCACTGCACAGTGGATCGACTCAAGTTTCAATTTACAACGTGCGACCTTGCGCACTCAGAATTTCAGACGGTCTCATACAGTAGAACGTATTGGAGAAGCGATCCAGGGAAAGCTCAATAGTTGGGGGATAGAGAAGTCATGGATCCATGTGCTTGTGCGGGACAAGGTGCGAAATATGAAGAAAGTCATGGATGATACGGGGCTGTCTCGCGCACACACTCCAGCTTGCCGTACAGGAGGGACTGCTGTCTCAGCGCAACATTGTGGACGCTCTGGCCACTGGGAGAAAAATGATTGGCCATTTCAAACATTCCCCATTGGCCTACCCTTGTCTGGAAGATATCCAGAGGGATCTGAAGCTGGATGTCAAGCGTCTACAGCAGGACATGCAAGTGAGATGGAACAGCAGCCTCTACATGCTACAGAGCATCCTGGAGCAAAAGCGAGCTCTGTTGGTTTATACAGGTTACCAAAACCTCCCAGCCACACTGACGGCTGCCCAGTGGACCTTGATGGAGGAGACAGCTGAGGTACTGGCTCCATTTGAGGAACTCATGAGGGATGTGAGCATGGCTACTGCATCTGCAGCTCATGTCATCCCGTCAATAACAGGTTATTTATTAGAATTTAAATTATTTGTTGCTATATATTTTTAAGTAATACTACAACTGTATCAGAATGTTTTACATTTATATATCATTACTTTATTCTTAAACCATCCATTCATTTCATTGATTCAAACAGCCCTCAGACATCTACTATCTCAGGAAAACACCACTGACCAGTGGGTCAAAACAATGAAGAGCCGCTTTACTGGGATAGAGGAGGAGCCACTACACAGCATCGCCATTCTGGTGGATCCACGATACAAAGACAGGCAAGTACAGCGTTAATGAATGTACTATTGAATGCAATAATTCTTATTCAAACCAATTTCTATTTTTCAATTCTTAGTTCAAATGTAGGTCTGTAGTGTAAATGTTATATGTTTGTTACAGATGTAGCCTACTGTAAGGCAGTTGTCTGACTTAACTGTTGTACTCAGCTCAGAAGTTGTGGTAGTTGTTGTTACGTTTATTTATTTTCAGATACTTCACACAGTCTGACATCCTGAGCCTTGCCAAGGATAAGCTCATCCAGGAGGCAGCAAAGATGGAGGAGAGAGCTGCCACTGCCAGTGAAGAGCCAGAGGCCGCAGGAGCAGAGCCTATGAGCGAGAAGAAACCACGGCAAGAAGCAAGCAGCAGCCTGGGCAGCATCATGGATGAGACCTTGGAGGAGAATCAGCGAGAGGCCCAGTCTGTGAGTACATCAGTTGAAGTCCAGGTACAGACCAGTCTCTTAGAGCAAACCAGTCCTCTGCAATACTGGAAACAGAATGCTTCAAAGTTCCCCTGACTGGCTCATGTTGCAACCAAGTTTCTTTGTGCCCCCTGAACCTCTGTGGACAGTGAGAGACTCTTTAGTGCAGTTTCCAACGTCCTTGATGAAGAAAGGAACCGGCCCGCAGCTGACAGGGTGGAGACGCTGATTTTAAGAAGAAAAATCTCCACTTAATTATGCCCGAATATGAGAAACTACCTTTTTTGAAGTGAATTTATTTTTGTAATTGCACTATTCTGCACTCAATTTGTTTTACTTGCATGTTTGTATATATTTTGTGGCACACCGGCTCTGATAACCTTTGTTTTGACTCAGTCCTGCAGATTGTCCATGTCCATGAATGGATAATAAAAAATAAATTTGGGACAACTTGACTGAGTTTTAGTCCCTTTTTTTGTTATTGCATTGCCAAAATGTATCTGATCTGGAAAAATGATCGCAATTGTATTGGAAGCAAAAAAAAGTGATCGCATCTGGAAATATTGGGATCGGCAGATACTCAAACTCAAATGATCGGGATCGGATCGGGACATCCCAAGTCATAGTTGGATTTAGAAAAAAAAAAAAATGATCCCAACATGATTCTTTTTCAAAAAAAAAGAAAGAAAAGAAAAGAAATGGCATAAGCCTGGTTTCAATACAGGTATATCAGATGGCAGAGATGAGATGTTGACTCCGCCCCCTAAAACCTGCTGATGTAAAGATTTGGTTTAAATAAAGGCTCTTTTTTTTAACTCTTGTAGTTTTATAAAAAACAAAATCAGCTCAAGAAACGGCATGAACCTTATAAAGGTACAAGGACATGATATGTTTCTGTTAAACTAGATGAGACTCACTGCTGGACTTGCGTCCTCTTCCTCGGCTGTTTTTGTTGCGAGGAGCCGGAGGAGGAAGCTCAACTTCCTCCTGGGGCATCTGGGCCACTTTCTGAAGAAAGATCTTCTCTAAAGACTGGGCCATTAATACAATGTCATCTGTAGGCTGAGCGAGGAGGAAAAATATAACGTCAGCACACACGCATCCTTGTGAAAATGTACTTTAAAAAAATAAATAAATAAATAAAGATTCTGATGCTAAAACCTACCTTGTTGTAGATGTAGCAGTTGGTGAACATGGTGTTGAAGTCCTGGATGCACTCACTGGCGCTGCGGTAAAAGTTGTTTTCGAGACGCTTCTTGATGGTCCCCATGTCCATGGGCTGTTTGATGATTTTATGATAATCCTGAAAAAACAGGGACACAGTTTTGGTTCCAGGAAGTGGAACGCTGAGACGCTCTAACTGGAGTCTAGAACAGACCATAAAACTACTGTGAGGGTAAATGAAAGCGAGGAACCCACCGGCAGGTTGAGTCTGAAGGCGTCTACGGGCTCGTGGAAAGGCCAGGCGAAGTGGTGCCTCCACAGACACTTCATCAGGGTCTTCTGGAGGTACTGCAGCTGGTTGGTCATGCGACCCGGCCGGCTGGGGTCCTTCACCGGGGGCTGCGGAGGGGCGGGGGGCGCCTGGGGCATCGTGTGCGGCAGAGAGGGGCTCTCAAAGTCTTCGTATAGCAGCGAGGGCTTGCGGATGCGTTTGCCTGAGCTGGTGTGTTGGTCCATCATAACGCTGGATAAGCCAACCAGAGAGCTGAGGAGCAGAGACCAGGACGACAGGAAGAATTTAGTTCACGTGTGTCAAACTCCAGGCCCGCGGGCCAAACCCAGCCCACAGCTTTATCTTATCTTCATCTCTTTTTTTTTTATATAACAATATGTGATTTTAGGACACAAAGCTAAATTATACAAAATTAGAAATTTTACAGTTTGTAATGTGTCAAAAGTTTCAAAAAGTTTTTATTTACCAACAAAAAAATGTACTAAGTAAAACGTCCCAATTTTGGGACATTTGTATTGTTGTTGTTGTTTTTTTGTTTGATTTTTAAAGTCTCGATCCTTCAGAATTTGAAATTTTATAAGTTATAATTACCAAAGATGTAACATATTTTGTAATTTTAATTCTATGATTATACAAGTTCAAATGTGTGATTTTTAGAAATTTAAATTTCACCTTTATTTCTCAACTGAATTGAGAGGAACTAGCGGGAAATCTGAAAACATAGCTGGTTGAGAAAATAAAGAATAACTGGAACTTTAACAGTAACCATGGTGATGATGTGGCCCTTTGATGGAAAACATGTTGATGATGTGGTCCTTTTACGGTAACCATGGTAATAATGTAGCTGTTTAACGGTAACCATGGCGATGATGTGGCCATTTAACGGTAACCATGGGAATGACATAGCCCTTTAATAGTAACCATGGTGATGATGCGGCCCTTTAATGGTAACCATGATGATAACGTAGCCGTTTAACGGTAACCATGGTGATGATGTGGCCCTTTAACGGTAACCATGGTGATGATACAGTCCTTTAACGGTAGCCATAGTGATGATGTGGTCCTTTGGTGATGATGTGGCCCAGGATGAAATACAGTTGGACACCTCTGATTTAGTAGCTCTGAATTCAATTTCCTAAATTACACAATTAATATTATATATTAAAAAAATGTTTAATACATTAATAAAAATAAAGCAAAGAATGCAGTGATACCACTGATCTGAAGTCTGATCCTTCCACATGGATTCATGGGAAATCCAATAATGTTTGACTGGTGAAAGTTCCCCCAGACTCAAATAACTCCAGGAGGAAACTGTCAATAGCCTGTTACTTTTAGCATCGTCATGGGAACCACCACTGCATGGACCCCATCGCTACAAGTAATAAACAGTTGTTTGTAATAAAGCTGTAAGATCAGACTCATGAGTCAATAGTATCTGTTCATACATCTGGCTTCAAAAGCACGCAGTCCCGGAAAAACTTTATTTATTTATTCAGTCTTTCTTCTTGTCAAGCTGATTTTTGAGGACTGACCAGTTAGAGTTCCAGTTTTTGTTCAAGATGAACCATCCCCTCTAGCTGTCAGGGAAATCTGGAAAACTCCACAGAAGAAGAGGAGTGAGAAGATGAGACCTGAATTATGCAAAGAAACTCTGAAGAGCATCCATGTTTGGACCTTTTCCTCGTCCACTTACTTACACACTAAACGCCATAATACATGTTACTTTATCAAAGGTTCAGGTTCAGGTGTTCAGCGTTTCTTTAAACAGCTGCTCATACAGTTGTCATGGATGTAAATTCTAACTATAAAGACCAAAACCAATGTTTGTATCAGACTGTAAATGTGTTTTATTCTGCTGCAAAGTTGGACCTTTTAACATGGAGGTCAGTTGAGTTTTGTTCTGTTTTGGAGCCAGCACCTAGTGGTCAGGGGAGGAACTGCAACAAAGCCTACTTCCTGAATGAGCTTCAGCCTAAAAGCGTGAAGCATTCAGAAAGCATTTAAGATGTCACAATCCTTTACTCTATTTCAACCTGGGCCGCATCATCACCATGGTTACCATTAAAGGACCACATCATCACCATGGTTACTGTAATTCTTTATTTTCTCAAACACCTATGATGTCAGTTCCTGAACTCAGCTGTATAGAAAAAAAATGAATTTTTGTTGAAAAATATGAAACAAATCCAAATTTCCACAAAAACTGTGACCTTTATCATGAAATTAAAGCTTTTTAAAATAAAATTTAGAATTCTTTTCTTGGATAATCAGACATTACTCATTATCATTATATACTTTATATCCTACAAATATACCAGATCTTTTGAACAAAGTTGCACCATTAATGCAAGTCAAAGACCTGTTCCACTTAGAAAGCTTTTCATCGGAATCACATCATACCTCCAGTCACTTAGTCACCATAAAATTATCCAGATAGACTGAGCCACCAGCTGAGATCCAGTTACATGTATTACTGATACAATAATATCTGGAAACTGGTATTTCTCCATCACAGAAAGAGACTACTGCAGCAAACAAGAATATCAGGTAATCAGAAAGACTATAATAAAACATGGTCAGTGTGGAAAGGATGAGACAGAAAATTACTAGTACCAGTAATGTCAAGACCTAAACAGCACTGCTGCTGAGATCCAAAACTGACTTTTCTAAAGAAAAATAAATTTTAAAAAATTGTTAATTGTTTTATTCAAGATTTGTCAATATCACAACGTTGACACACAAAGTACCTTTTTTTCAATATTTTTGGACATAAAATTCCCAATTTTGGTTGTAAATCATGAAATTTGGAAAATGTCGTCATTTTTTTAAAAACATAAAATATTTTTTTAATATAAAATGATACCTTTTGAACCTGATATTTGCTAAATTTCAGTGTAAGCTTTGAAGCAGCATACACGTTTATTTGATGATAATCACACGCCTTCAAGACCTCACGGGGGCAATAGAACATGAGGTGGCGAGCCAGATTCAGCCCACAGGCCTTGAGTTGTAGTTGAAATCATTAATAATCTAAAATAACTTTGAACAGCATCCTGCTTCCACCTCTGTGGGAAGAAATCTTATTCAATCGAAGCTCCTTGAATGAATTTTTCCATTGAAAGGGTGAACTGTTACTGAAGTGAGTCTGAATTATAGTTTTATACTTCATCCTCAAGATATTACCTAAATTCCACCTGTCACTCATCCTGTAATCCAACAGCCAGATGATTAAATTAAACATTCACTCTCTCTGTAATTTCTTTTGTTTCTACAACCGCGTCGCCGTTCTGCAGAAAGGTGTGCTCAAGTCATCCTCACGTGACACCGATAAAAGCTTCTAACTCAATCAGTCCCTCCAGGATTTTGTGACCACAATAATTAACACAAATGCAACCAAAGTCCACAAAATATGCAGAGGGCTGCAATTTATCATATTTACCGCAATATCTCCACAACCTTTGGTCAAACGGAGCAAAAATGGTACAAAAGCAGAGATGGAGAAAAACAGAGAAACACAATCCCACAATTCTGGAAGTGAAACTACAAGTTTTATCAATCTGTGAAAGTATAAACGCTAACCGCTGTCATCTGAAAACAAAAATAACGGTAAAAGACCATGGAAAACTATTTCCAAATGTTATGTATATAGATAGATGTTATTTATTCTAGACACAGTTAAACACTGTGGTGCATCCAAAACGAAAATCTGTGCTGGATAAACACTTTTCTACAGTAACATTTAAAATCTGCGTCAGTGATTCACGACAGAGACAACTTACCAAAGATGTGTGAGAGTTTGTGCTTTCAATTCAGATATATTTACTAATATATGAAAACGCACCTCTTTTTTCATTTTTCCTGTAGAATTAAGCACGCGATTTCAGTTCTATATTATTTATTTAACCCTAAAGGCATTGAATTTCATAAAATAAATACACGCAAGAATTATTCTGTTTGGTTCTGAGTCAAATAAGTATTTTGGTGATTTTGGTTATTTATTTATTATTTTTTGTGTGTGTAAATGGGGATCTTTGTGTTTATTACAAAGAAGAGAAAACTTCATGGTCATCCTTCCCAAACTTTCTGCACATCTTCTGTTAAACACAGAAAGAAACTCCTTCAAACAACATTACAGTTAGATGGTTAGTTTTTAGAAATTGCAGCAACAGCTGAATAAGTTTTGTCTTCAGCAATATTCTACAAAGACTGAATTAGTTGTAAAAACACAAGGTAGCAAGATAATTTATTTTTTTCTTAATTCAAGTTACATCTTCTTACTGTTGCACTTTAAAAAAAAATTGAATAGCCTGCATTTTATATGCACTTGCAGTTTTGAGACAGAGATTTTCAAGCCAATTACGTTAAAATGGAGAAAGCATCATGTTTTTGTCTTTAGTAAAAGAAATGTTGCATTTTTTTCATTTTGTTGCAACATAAAAAGGCATGTAAAGCTCAACGAATTGCACTGTCGCCGAAAAATCAGGTATTTTTGATCGCAAAAAAAGACTCCGCGAGATCCTGGAGGGCCTGGAAATGTGAGGAAAAGTCGGAGGACCTGTTGTTTACTTGGCGTTGCCATGGTGACTCAGTGAAGGCGCCCCATTGATTGGGCCCTTACTTAAACGTTTTTATAGTTGACAGAACCATAAACACCTGAATTGAGAGGCGTTTGTTTTGTTTTTAAATCTAAGGGTTTGTTGTCGAACGTCCTTCCTGAAACGTTAAGTTCAGAGGTGGTTACCATGGCAACAGTATAAGTGAAACGGGCCATGTTTAATCCTCTTCATCCAGGGTTAGGGTTCGCTCAACCTTGTCAAAAAGAAAAAGCAGACAAAGATTCGTTGGGGGGTTTAACCAGATTTCCTGCAGAACAAACTCGGATTTTTTTTTCTTCCGAACCGAACCGGAAGCCCCGCCCTCCCCGTTTGTAAACACACCGCTTCATAAGAATGTTCGTTTTCTGCTCAGAATTAGCCACAAAGCCATTCTGTTGTTGTTGTTGTTGTTCTAAATTTTAAGTCACAGCTTTTTTCTTTGGTGGGGGCGGTTTCTTGATGTTTTGCCGCAGTCCAAAGGCGTTTTCTCCCCAGAACCGAGCCGGGCAGCTCCACATCCCCGGAACATCTAACGGTTCTCAGGGTACATCCATCCTACATGACAGCTACACATGTGTACATACATGCTAGACAAGTTAATCATGAATAGTCATCTTTATGTGCGAGTCACGTGAGCCTACAGATGTCTGATAGACTGACTGACTGACTGACTGACTGACTGACTGACTGACGAGAAACCGGCAGAACCAGAGCTGTCATCCACGTCCCTCTACCCGGTACTCCTTAAAAAAATGCAACGAATTAAAAAACGGAAAACATATCTCAGCAGCTGCTAATCCATCAAGGCTGAGGCGATGTCCTGCAATGAAAGCGGGATAAATCCGTCATGAGCAGAGCTAGCGCTCCTCGGAGGGCTAACGGAGTCGGAGCGACGCGGTTACATTTAACGGTTCGAAGGGCGCTATTAAAAAAGAAAATATTTATTTTAGAAAAAACACACACGCCAATGTCCTTCGTTTCATTATAGAAACGTTGTGCGTTACCTGTCGTGGTGCGGATGGATGGCAGCTTCCATCGGGGCAGAGGGCGGACTGTTGTTGTCATCCAGGTTTCAGAACAGAACCTCCCTAACAGATCCGAACCTCCACCAAGCGACTCACGACGAAATGGCTGCGGCCCGCTTCCGCTCCGCCCTACTTATATACGTCACATGGTTGTCTGACGTATTTCCGTTAAACTGTTGCCTTGCTTCTGAGCGCTCACTGGTTGGGATCTAATGTCTGTCAATTATAGAGCCCGCCCCTCCAGAAACAACAATGCACATGCCTCAGCACCGCCTACATCTTGTAAGGTACTGTCATCAGCGACTTCCAGCTGGTTGCTAAGGAAACGTATACGTTTTAAAACTCGATCAGTTGCGTTAGATTATTCAATTCAAAATAATTTACTCAAGTATTGGAATGGTCCCATGTCTTCTTATTATTTTTTTAAACTTTCTTTTGTACTTTAAAACATTGTTATTTTTCCTGCATATATTTAAATAATATAATATTATATTTTTAATTGCTCTTATACATTTTACCGTGCAAAGCACAAAAAATATTCATTGTTACATACTATATGACAATAAAGAATCTTGAATTATGTCTCTTCAAAGAGTCGCTGTAGATGCTTATTGCTGTGGGCAGAAGAGGCAACTGGAACCCCACTGATTATATCAATTAAGAAACTGAAATAAAATAAATATGCTATATGTGGAATCATCTTCATTAAAAATGAGAAATGAAGGGATAACAAAACAAAACAAAACATTCCAGAACTGGATTCTAAAATAATTTTCAAGGAACCTGTGTGGTATACAAAAATGTGGCATTTCTGCCTATGTTAATCACTGGGTATTGTTCTATAGATTCGATAATATACAAACAAGAAAATTAATATGAATAAGACTCAAGATAATACAATACAAAGTACTAAATTAACCTTGTTTTTTGGACTTGAAGTTTCATAAGCTTCCCTTCAGATGACTTGAGCCACTTTGACTTGTGCCCTGCTGGATTCATTCAGGCTTGAGCCTCGTTACTGCCACTAATCAGACACATTTTGCAGAACAGGCAGCAGACTGACCCCTTGATACACTATGTGTCCAAAAGACGGGAGTATAGAATTATCAAAGATTCTAGAACATTGGAAATTAACAAACTTTTAAAACCAACTTTCTGAATTCTTTTGAAACAAACCTCTCAAAATTGTGAGAAATTTTAACCTTTTTAATGCTGCACCTCCAAGACTGAATTTCAGCCTACTGATGATCAAAATATTCTGTATTCTCCATCTGCAAAAGCCTACGGAGGAATTTATCATACCCTTTTACATGCAATGAGGACTGTTTAGTTGCTGATGTCATCTTTCTTTGGGAGTAAGTTTTCATACTGCAGACAGTTTATTCCATATTATGCCTCACTGCCACTCTTTTGCCCACTGTAGAAACTGTAAATAAAGGTGAGGAGGATGCAGACCTCCACATCTCTGTCGCCATCATGCAGCAGCAGTGCACACCACATCCAGGGCTGAAGGAAACACCACTGGAAAATCCTGATCTTATTCTTTCCATGGATGGTTCTGCCTCACATGACCCCCAAACGGGCAGAAATGAGGTTGGCTGTGCTGTGTGTTGAATCTGCACCTCTGCTGCTCTGTTACTCTGCACAGGCTCAGAGCTGGTCGCTCTCAGCTGGGTGTCTGCTGGCTGCAGGTAAGAATGCTGCCATCTACATCGGTGGTCAGCAACTGGCTGCCAGTGGGCCAGAATTGGCCCGCCACCGATAATACCTGACCCACCAGATGACACTTATAAAAGAAAACCGATTTTAAAAAAATATACATACACAGGCCCCATATATGCTATCACAAAAACAACAGTTCCACACAGATTCCAGAACATTTATGCAAAAGTTATGAACTGAGACAGTTTGATCAAATAAAATAAAGCAGCATCTGCTTGACTTCAGACACACACTGGTTTCCAGATAGGAATTTAATTGGCACATGCACAGAGGAAAAGGGGGAAAAAAGAAAAACTGCTATCTGTGCGAAACTGCAAGAGAAATAGTGCAAAATCTGTTTCATTGACTAAAAGAAATAAATAACAAACTTGGCTCAAAGATCAAATGAATTAAAAAAAAAGCAGAAAGTTCTTCATGACTTTGGACAACTTTGTGGTGGGAAACTGGGACATATGTGCTGTGCTCCTGAAATTAGAGCAAAAAAAGCAAAAAGGAAATTACTGTTTAAATAAAACCAAGTAACAATATGACTTAAAAACTTAAAAGGCCACTCACTTAATGGGGAAACTGGCGTCTCCCTTCAGTCACAGTCTTTTGGATGTCTGGCGACATGGATGTCACTTTAATCTGTGAGCAGTTCTCCAGATTTTTGTGCATCAGGTAAAAGGCGAGTTTTCTAAATAAACCTGTACTCCTCTGAGGATGAAATCTAAAAAATCATCCACATTGTGCACTGAGCGCATCGCTGCCCAGGGAGCTTGTTTGATAATCAATAAACTTAAGCCAATAAACAGCCTCATCTAATAAAGGAATAGTTTGTTTTGGTTATTTTTAACTCAGGGAAGACAAATCCATACTTCAGACAGTGAGTTGGTCACGGACAAAAGCGAAAATGTGCCTGATGAAGATGTAACTTTGGCCCACCATTGAGTTGGCAAGAAAAAACATCTGTCCAAACTTAGTTGCTGGCCCCTGATCTACATGTTGCATGCTTTGGGGTGAATTCATGACTTGAGGCTCTTTGGAAGCACAGAAAATTCTTGAAATCAGATGGTGAGCCCATCTTCCATCATGACAAAGTCTCAGCTCTTTTGGATTCTCGCCTCCTTCCAGCTTCTGCTGCTGGTCCTGTGAATAAGCCCTGTCTGCCCAAACATCCACCTCCCACTTGCCCTTCTGATCACCTCATGATGGATCCAGGAAACAGACCCCTCCTTTCCACCTCACTATGTGATGATGCCACGTTACAGTATTGCAAACCACTGTCCGCTGTTTTCCCTCAGATCTCCCAGCAGCTCTTCCTGACTTCTGCACGACATTCAGCCAGAGGATTGGGTTGATCGTCCCTGGCCCGCTCACCTGCGTGAGGCAGGAGGCCAACCTTTAATAGTACTTCTGCAGCAGCAGCAATAATGATAATGATACTAATAATACAGGAACCGCTCATCATTGAGTACGTATGCGTCAGGTCAGATATAAACCTGTTATATGGCGTGAGATTACTGACTTTTAACATCACCTGATAGGAACGGTGCACAGGTCTCAGCCTTTCCAGACATAGCTAATTTAACGTCTTAAGTCCCTGGGCTGAAGAGAGAGATCGTAAAAACATAAATCACCTTTCACCACAACTGTAAGATGATTTCACATTATTAAAATTACAACAACAGCAATGCACATTCACACAAATAAAGAACAATAAAATCACAATGTTAAGACACAGCAAGAACAAGAACGACAGCAGCGTACAGTGTTTGAGCTCATGACTTCATATTTGAATTAAAGCCGGTGAGTGTCTCTCTCTCACTGAGGTCCACTAACTTGCGTCTCCAACAGAGGACTGATCTGCCGTCCTCACTTTTCTGTGCTGTACCAGTCGCCTCTGTGGGCTGTCCTCTGCTCTGAACACATCAGTCTAAACTGTTGTAGTGCAGCGACTGCTAGATAATAGATTACTGCTGACCAACGTCAACAAAACACAAGTCTGTCAAAAGTTAGACGTGCATTCCTGACGATCATCTTACACCAGCGCTAACTTTACAGGATTCTGTCTGCAACTGCAAGATAAATGCATGAAACAAACAAGCAAAAAATAATGGCAAACAGCATCTGCTTCATGTTTAATCCACGTTTCTCTTTTGACTCCAAGAATGTCCAGATGTGGAGGTTTGCATGTATAATTGGATAATTGTTACAAAGGAACATTTTTGTTCAAATATACTTCACAGTTGTGAATTGTATTATGAGAAATGCACAACAAAAATCCCCTATATTTATATTTTAAAAAGGACTGTTGCAGAGCAGTGTTCAGGTAGGAGTGGAGGTAGCTGAAGAAGATTCCCACCCACAGGAAGTCAGACAGCAACACCTCAGGGACACGCTGCTGCTCAGAGATCGGTGATCTAGTTTCCAGTAGAGAGACGCTTCAACTGGTCTGTTCCTTTAGGATGACACAAGACATGCTTTATTTCAGTAATTTGTTGCTCCCTATATATGGTGCACGTAAGTCATTTTTAATATGTAATATTTTCAACTGCATCCATCCATCCATCTTCTTCCGCTTATCCGGGTCGGGTCACAGGGGCAGCAGCCTAAGAAGGGAGGCCCAGACCTCCCTCTCCCCTGCCACTTCTTCCAGCTCCACTGGGGGGATCCCAAGGTGTTCCCAGGCCTCCCGAGAGACATAGTCCCTCTAGCGTGTCCTGGGTCTTCACCGGGGTCTCCTCCCGGTTGGACATGCCTGGAACACCTCACCAGGGAGGCGTCCAGGAGGCATCCTGACCAGATGCCAGAGCCACCTCATCTGGCTCCATCTCGATGTGGAGGAGCAGCGGTTCTGCTCTGAGCCCCTCCCAGATTCAATTCAATTTATGTACATAGCGCACATTTACGACAAGTCATCTCTACGTGCTTTAGAAAGCCAGCGCCAGATAGCCGAGCTTCTCACCCCACCAGCCACCCTGCGGAGGAAACTCAAACTCTGGCAACGGTCATACAGAGACCGGACAGCCTGTACAGGGGAGTCCGAAGCACCCCACAGGAGACCCTGAAGAACACGGTCAAACTCCTTTTCCAAGTCCACAAAACACATGTAGACCGGATGGGCAAACTCCCATGACCCCTCCAAGACTCCAAAGAGGGTGTAGAGCTGGTCCACAGTTCCACAACCGGGACAAAAACCGCACTGCTCTTCATCAATAGGCTGAAAAAGTGAGTCAGCAAAGAGATTCAAAGATCTGTTGGGTCAACATGAAACTGAAACATGTTTAAGTATCAGTCAGGACAGTATTATTGGCAAAAATGCTGAACTATCCCTTTAAGATAAAAACCTGGCCCTAATAAATAATTTTTCATGGATTTCCAATTTTTTTAAAATAATGTTTGTATAGTGTAGTATGAAGCTAGAGTTCTTTTACAGCAATGTTGTTTACAGTTAAATCAAACCACAAGTAAAACTGGAACCGTCTCAAGTTTGGTTACAAGTAGTTCAAAATCATTTAGTGAAATCTGACAATACAGAACAAATGAAATATGAATGTTTGTTAAAACATTTATTCTGCCAAATGAAGATCCAGCATACCTGAAAAACCAACAAGACAAAATGGCAGGATACAAAAACTACAAGTTAAGAATGAAGCATTTTGAAATACTTTCTCACCACGGAAACGTATATACATAATGTTCATAGAGCTGAAGGAAAACCCCACAAAGATTTTAGATCCAACACAAAGACAAAGAAAGAAATCAAAACAAAACAAAAACTCAAATCAGAGCAGCAGACGAGGTCCAGCAGTGCTTGAAGCACTCATGACCACCAGGTGGAGCACTCCTGGACGTGTTGCTGTGAAGGAGCGCCTCTGCATCCCAGATGCTTTCAGTTTCCATCCATGAACTCTCTACTGAGAGTTTATCTGTTTTAGCTGCCGATCCTGCATTATCAGCACCTGTCTTTGTCGCCAGGCAACAAAAAGCGACTGCAATGCATCCATGATGACCTCTGGAGATTTGAAATATCGGTTTATCTTAGTTTCATGTTTTATTGTGTGTGTGTATATTCATAAGTACGGTAATACGGCAATAATATTTATCTTTAGTGAACTACTGAAGTATTCAATTCAGCATAAATCCAGTGCTGTAAAATTACTGAATTGTGATGATTATTGAAAATGTCAGTCATCTCTTCTCATTTCCTCCTGAATCACTTTCAACTGAATTTAATAATATGTTATCCTTAAATAAGTCCATCTTTACTGGCCAGTGAATCAGCATTTCCTTGGTTGTGCTTCCGTTTCACCATCTTCTAAACCAGAGATATCAAACTCCGTTTCATCCTGGGCCACATCATCCCCATGGTTACCATTAAAGGGCCACGTCATCCCCATGGTTACCATTAAAGGGCCACACCATCACCATGGTTACCATTAAAGGGCCACATCATCCCCATGGTTACCATTAAAGGGCCACGTCATCCCCATGGTTACCATTAAAGGGGACAGTTTGTCAAAAAATCTCAAATTTCACAAAATTTGCAACTTTTATCATAAAATTAAGACTTTTTCATATAATTGCATATTTAAAAAAAAGACTTTTTTGTAAAACAAACCCCCAGAAATGTAGTTCTAAAATGATCAATTTCACAATATCACGTACTTCCTTGATAAAATCTCATTAAAAAACTTTTTAAAAATATATATATATAAATAAATAAATAAAGCTAATTTCATCATAAAATGGAGGCTTTTGTTCTATTTTTTTCTCATATAGTTGCAAATTTTAAAACTATACTTTTTAACAAAAAAAATATTTTGCCAAAAAGGTTTTAAAAAAAAAAGAAAAAAAAAAGAGCACATTTTATCATAAAATTGCAAATTTTGCAAAATCAAGACTTATTTCTTTGGGATTTTAACAATCAAGACTTTTTATCGTACAATCACAAATGTCATAAAATTCTGACTTTTTAAACTTAAAATTAGTTTTTGTGTTAAAATAT
>JBAMYA010000008.1:17592715-17612317 GCA_037176975.1 Arrhamphus sclerolepis
AGCCTCTTACAGAAGAAGTTACAGGTCTGTGAGAGCCAGAAATCTGGCTGGTTTGTAGGTGACCAAATACTTATTTTCCACCATGATTTGCAAATAAATTCTTTAAAAATCAGACAATGTGATTTTTCTGAATTTTTTTCCTCATTTCGTCTCTCATAGTCGAGTTACACCTATGATGGAAATTACAGTCCTCTCTCATCTTTTTAACTGGGAGAACTGGCACAATTGATGGCTGACTAAATACTATTTTGCCCCTCTGTGTCTGTCTGTCTATGTGAGTGTTCAACCGTGGTCCTCAAGACATACTGTCCTGCATGTTTTAGATGTTTCCTGCTCAAAAACACCTGGCTCTAATTATTGGGTTATTAACATACCTGTGTAGACCTTGAAGACCAGCTGATGGCCATCCAATCAAATGCTACTGAACAGGGGAACACCTAAAACATGCAGGACAGGGTTGAAAAACAGTGATGTAGGTAGCTCTCTATCTGAAAATTCCTTGTATTAATTAACGGCTGTTGTCGTTGATGCTTCTCTAGTTTGTTCCCAGGACTGAACAGCAGCTACAGTGACAGTTTTAAACAGAAAATATTCTCTTGTCATGTTTTTTTTTTTTTCCTTCAGAGTTCAGAGCTAGCATACATCCTCTACAACGACCAGAGACCAGATGAGGAGTTTACTGACATCAGCGGAAGCAGAGGACACACCAAAGGTGAGTAGTCCAGGTGCCCCGGTACGTCTGGTCAACAGAAATGGTTTTTATTGCGTAGATATCTAGACTAGACTAGATGCTGCATGGTCGCAGTCCTCCTGTGTCAAACACCGCCATCTCAGGAAGGTACCATCATCAGCGCCTGACAGCTGGTTGCTATGGAAATGTATCCATTCCACTTCTAGAACAGCTGTATTAGAAAAACACTCAGCAGAGACAGTTGTAACCCTGTTGATTAGATCAAATAAACATTTTCTGGTTTATAGATGAATATATTCTGCAATCATCCTCATGATGAATTATTAATTCATGATCAGAAATGTTAATCAATTTAATAAATACATTTAATGATAGTAATAGTATTAGTCATAGTAATAATAGTTGTAGAAACAACATTTATTTTCTAATAGACTGGAGAAAACTTGTCTTCTAGGCTTCTAATTTTTCAAATGTCGTTATTTGGGTAAAAGAAATAAAAACATTAAGGTCGTCATTAATCATTTTGGTTCAGAAGTGATGAATATTGGAGATGGTAACCATTCCAAAAATCAATATTCCTCTGAAAACGATCACATATCAGTGGGTAGTTATTTCAAGCAAACCCAAATGGATAAATATTTAAATCAAACTACTTAGTGGTTTTTAAAATCACAAGTCTGTTGGCAGAAAGTTAGCTCAACGCCCACAATCAAAGAGAAACGCTCATTTAGACGTTGGCTGACATGTGTTCACAATGATTGACAGCTGCCACTGGTAGCTTCCCAGCATGGCGGTGGTCTTATCATGCTGGTCTCTGGAGGACTGCAGCGTCTCTTTGATATCTACGACGTCTTATGTGTCTCTTACATCTACGATGTTCCTACTTTCCATGAGGGAACCTCCCAAAGGCATTGATAAAGTTCTATCTAGTGTCTTATGTTGGGGGTTGGTGCATGAGCTCTCTTGGGATATGCTGCCCCCAAGTGTTCAGAAGATGGTATTACTACGTAGGGTGTAGCAATACCATCTTCTCTGGTCCAGGAGAGCGTTTAAAGACAATGATAAACTTCTAACTAGAACATTTCTGAGGAAACGTTTGATTCAGTTCTGAAATCAGAAAGTGGAAGAACTGAGGTGGAGAACAGCTGGTTGATGTCAGGATTTAGGGAACGATTAAAAAGTGTTTACGACACAATGTTGCTCATTTTTGACAAAATTCATGTTTTTAAAAATTATCTTTTGTATGACAAAACTTTGACAAAAGATTTCAGGACAAAATGTTGAAATTACTGTTTTAATATCAAAATGTTGCAAATAGTTGATATTTTCCAACAGAAAATAGTAATTTTAAATTAAAAAGTTTAATTTTGTGACATTTATGATTATATGATATGTGCACTTTCACCAAATGTTGTTTGTCTTTGTGATTTCAGTACAAAAGTTTCAATTTTATGATAAAGGTTGTGATTTTTGAAAAATCTGAGAATCACAAAAAGAAAAAATATGTGATATTGTGAAATTCACCATTTTACAACAAAATTTTTTCTTTATGAAAAGTCTGTTTTTGTTTTTTTTATTATTATGAGAAAAATTTGTGATTTTTAGTACGAAAACCTCAATTTTATAAGTTGTGTTTTGTGAAATTTGAGATTTTATGAGAAAATTTCACTTTTTAAAAAAAAAAAAAAAAAAAAGTTTTTCTAAGTCCAGGAACTAGCAGCTGGTTGAGAAAGTAAATAACAATCGTCCATTTAACGGTAACCATAGTGATGATGTGGCAGCCCAGGGTGGAATAAGAATTTGACACCCCTGGTTGAGATGAATAAACGTATCAGAAGTTTATTATTCTGATGGGAATGTTCCTCATCCGCCGCTGTGAAGTGAAGCTCTGACGTTCCTCATGAACCAGTGTCGTAACTCTGCTCTGCAGGTGTGGTGCTGCTGGATAAAAGTCAGGGCTACTGGTTGGTCCACAGCACGCCCCACTTCCCCCCCCTCAGACGGGCGGGGCAGTATTTTTACCCCAGCAGCGGCGTGAACAACGGGCAGAACTTCATCTGCGTCACCTACCCGCTGGAGCGCTTCCAGACCATCGGTAAGGCCGGAGTCATGGAGTCATGGAGGAGGAGTGTGAAAATTCAGTTAAATCTAAATGAGTGATGGTTATTATAGAATCTATACGAGTAGACAGAGAGATGAGTTATGGCTCAGTATCCAGTATGATTTAAAAAAAAAAAAGAATCTGTTTCGATCTCTGTGTTGCTAATGTTTATCAAAAGTGTAAAACAAAAAAGCAAAACGGCATCAGTTTCATCCAGCTGACACCTGTGAGAGCGTTTAGACGATTCTGAACGTCTAGAACGTTTCTGAGGAAACGTTTGATTCAGTTCTAACGTCAGAAAGTGGAAGAACAGAGGTGGAGAACAGCTGGTTGATGTCAGAAAGTCAGGATTTAGGGAACGATTGCAAAAGATTTTACAACTAAACGTTGATCATTTTTGTCAAAACTAACAAACCTTTTATTAAATAACAAAAGTGAAATTATAGAAACAATTGTAATTCTACAGTTGTAGTTTTATGTGAAAATGTTGCAAAATGTTGAAATTTTCCAACAAATAACATTGTCACAGTTTTGTGACAGTGGGGATTATACGATTAGAAAAGTCTTTATTGTTGGGAAAAAAAAAATTGACCTTGCAAATTTGAAAGTTTAAAACAAAATTTGCTTTTCCCCTTTGATTTTTGTGAAAATTTATGACAAAAATGTTGTGTTTTTATGGAAAAAACAATGTGATATTCTGAAATTCATCGTTCATAATTGGTATTAGTTGAAAAGTCTCTGAAGGTTGTGATTTTTGGCAACATTTGACAAAAATGTATCTTTTTTTACAAAATAAAAGATGTGATATTGTGAAATTCTCCATTTTACATCAACAATGGCTTTTTATGGAAAAAATTAGTTTGTTTTTTTAAATTTTCGATTATATAAGAAACTTTTTCTATTTTAATGCAAAAGCCTCAGTTTTATGATAAAAGTTGAGTTTTGTGAAATTTGAGATTTTAGGACGAAAAAGTTGAAATTATGCTAAATTTGAGATTTTACGACAGTTGCAATTTTATGTCAAAACACTGCAAAAGTTAAAATGTCAGATATTTGTGATTGTACGATTAAAAAGTATCTTTCAATATTTTAAATTTTACCACAAGTTATTTATTTAATTTTCTTATTTTACAAAGATTTGTGATTTTACAACAAAAAACACAATTTTATGATAAAGCCATAAACTTTGTTAAATTTGAGATTTCATGACAAAAATTTTAATTTTACGACCAAGTCCAGAGATTAGACGGAAATCTGACAACATGGGTTGAAAAAATAAAGAATGGCCGTCCCTTTAACGGTAACCATAGTGATGATGTGGCCCTTTAATGGTAACCATGGTGAAGATGTGGTCCTCCAATGGTAACCATGGTGATGATGTGGTCCTCCAATGGTAACCATGGTGATGATGTGGTCCTCCAATGGTAACCATGGTGATGATGTGGCCCAGGATGAAGTAGTTTGACACCTGTGTTCTAGATCATTGTAGGGGTTGATGTTATGTTGTTATTTTTATGTCGTCCCAAGTACCTATTCATCAATAATCCAGTCACGCGTGAACGCAACGATGTGATCAGTGTAAACAGTTGTCGTCATTTCGCCCGGCCACCTCTGCAGCTTCCTGGCGGAGTTGCCGGTCGGCACAGTTGCTATGGCGGAGCCGGGGGGTAATGTAATAATGCTCGGGTGTGTTACCATGGAGATGCAGCAGAGGTTTGTTTCACCACGTCTCGTCTCTCCAGCTGAGAGTGTCTGGATGATCAGGAGACTTTGGTTCTGCAGCAGATTGATCAGTGAACTTGATGGTAGCAAAACATTTTTAAAAAGTACAGTTCATCCAAGAAGTCTCACAGCGCTTCACTCTGTCCACATTTTGTAATGTTACAGCCTTATTCCAACATGGATTAAATTCATTCTTTTCCTCAAAATTCTACACATATTACCATGTAATGTCAACATAGCATAACATCACAAAATATAGACAAAGCGAAACACCATGAATCCTTTCAGGATGAACTGAAGGGTCAGATCTGTAGGAACTGGTCCCTTACTGGAACCAGGCTGTTGAAAAGGCTGCCCTCTGCTGGAGCGTAGCGGTCTTTACTTCACTCTCAGATGATTTAATTTAATACGCCAGCAAGCTTTACAAATTTCATAATGGATGATTCTTTTTCGGTGTGTTTTTACAGTGAACATTATTCTGAAATAGATTTCTAATTTCTATAAATGCATTTTTCTCTCTGAAATATTAATCATCTAACGGACCTGTTGCTAATTACTTCCTGTTTGTCACCTGTGCTGAAGGTTGATGTCGCTCGTCTTTAACTGAGCTTGTTCTCGCGGCAGGGGAGCAGCTGCAGATCAACCAGCCCAACGTGTACGACTGTGATGTCCCAGAGTCCCTGGCGTCCCTGGTTCCCGCCTTGGCTGCCGTCTGCCAGAAGAAACGGCCGTCCGGTCTGATTGGTCCACGTGTCCAGACCCCGGCCAATCGCAGCGTGACGCTGACGTCCAAGGACGGGACCGACTTCATCAGCTTTGCCAAAGGATCCTCGTTTGACAACGGTAGAACTATTAAGTCTTTTTTTTTTTTTTGGTTAAAGGTTAATTTCATAAAAACTATTATAAAATTGAGACTTTCATATGAAAATTGCATTTTTTTTCTTGTAAAATCACAAATGGAAAAAAAGGAAAATTACAAATCTTGCAAGAAAACTTGTGAAGATGACAGCTAAGACTTTTTTATCAAATTATAAATGTCACAATTGTGACTCTTTTACTTGAAATTGCAATTTTTCTTAATTTTTTGTATAATTTCAACCTTAAAATTTACTATAATGATATTAAAATAAAGTTTAATAACGTTCTCCCTCCTTCCCCAGACCTCTATCACTCGTGGGTGGCCCCCGCCCTCCGGTCGGACCTCCTGGTCCAGTTCTGGGTCCGCTCCAGGGGCATCCTCCCCTCCAACTGCTCTCTGGGCTGGAAGGTGCTGGACATCACCCTGATCCGGCCGGGACAGACCTTCACCTTCAAGGCCAGCCAGGACCACTCCAAGTGGGCCGTCAGCCAGGGGGCGGAGGGGGGCTGGGTGTGCGTGGGGGACATCAACCGTAACGAGGCGGAGGAGAAGCGCGGCGGAGGCACGGTGTGTCTGCGAGACGCCACCGTGTGGAAGGCTTACCGGACGGCGGCGCTGGAGTGCGAGGCCTGCGGAGGAGGAACGATGACCTGCTGAGGACGGACGGCGCGTAGTTGACACTTTAGGAGACAGAACTGGTCCGTTTGGACTTCCAGATGTTGATTCATAGCATTTCTTCTATCTTTGTTAAATGGGGCATCTGAGGTTACTGCCAAACTAAAATGTCCAACAGGACACAGTCCTGTCCCTTCTTTAGGGAGTGGCTTAGTGTTATCACCCAATCAGCTGTCTAGGGAACTGTGACATCACAGACCCAGATTAGAGAGTATTTTCCTCCTTTTCCCGTTTCTGTCTCTGCTCAAAAGTGTGAATCAACTCCACTGGACCTCTTATTGTTCTTGAAGATGTTCCTCCTTCCATCCAGAAGCTTCTGTCTGTCTTTGGCTTTTGTTCACTTCCATAGCTTTACCTGGTTTTGGTCGCATGTCTCCATTATAGTCCTCAGAAGAGTGCCCCCTGTCCTTTAGATGTAGGCGGACCTGCATGTGGCGTCGTCAGACCTGGAACCACCATCCGACTAAAAACTGGTCTATCCTGACAACAAGACGCCCAAACAGAAGCTGAGCAGTGTTGACTGCATGTCTGCCAGATCCCTGACCCAGACCCTTACCAAGACTCAGACCTTCAGGTCAGAGAAACTCAACTATAACTCTACAAACACACGACCCAACAGAGAGAGCAGCTGGTCAGGATTTGGGTCCAGATTTTGGACCAGTTTCAGAAGTAGAGCTTTGAGAATGTTGATGAAGTTCAGGTCAGAGAGAGAAAGTAGATGAGAGGAGGAAGTCTGGATGTATGAGAGCTGGAAGACAGAGGTGAGGGGAAGTAGGTGTGACAGAGGAGTTCCAGGTGGAGGTGGGACTGCATTAAGGATCAGCTCTGAGGTCCTTCTGGTTACTATGGTGATGGACAGGCTGACAGAGGAGGTTAGACAGGAATCTCCATGGACTATGATGTTTGCAGACAATGCTGTGATCTATAGTGGGAGCAGGTGGAGTAACATCTGGAGAGGTGGAGGAGTACTTAGGGTTAACAGTTGAGAGCAACAGAGAGTGGAAAAGAGGTGAAGAAGAATGATTGGAGAAAAGAGTGAAAGATAGATAGATGTAACTTTATTGATCCCCGAGGGGAAATTCAAATAAGAGTGTGATGAGAGGAAACGTGTAGAAGATGGTGGTGAGAGCAGAGATGTTGTCTGGTTTAGAGATCGCGGACCCGAGGACAAGAGTGGAGGACGAGTTGGAGGTACCAGAGGTTAAAATGTTGAGGTTCCAGGATGGACAGGATCAGGGATGAGGACATCAGAGGGTTGGATGTTAGATGTTCTGGACAGAAAGTCAGAGTACTGACTGAGATGATTTGGTCTCAAGGAGGAACAGAGAATATATCTGTAGAAGGATGATGAGGTGCAGAGAAAGACCAAAGAGGAGATTTATGGATGTAGAGAAAGAGGACATGAAGAGAGGAGGATGTAGAGGACAGTGTTAGATGGAGGCAGGTGAGGAGATCACTGAAGGAAACAGCTCTAGTCCAATTAGTGAAGAGTCCTGGTCAAGGTCTGTCCCAAGGATCAGGACGCTCTTTTGAAGACAGTAATGTCCACAATTTGGACAGAGAAGACAGGTGGTTTGTTACTCATCTTTCAAACCGCCGTTATCAAAAGTGAGAACATTAAATGGTGACGCTCACCTGGAATCATGTGGCTGAGACTCAGATGGCTTTTGCTGAACTTTGGAAATTAATAGTTTGTAAAATTGTAACATTTTTATGAAAAGAAAGACACAAGTGAAATGACTGACTCCACCCACTAAAAGATCTGACGACTGTTGAATAAAGTTATTTTGATTGTGTCTCTGTGGTCATTTCACAAGTGTTAAATGAATCCCTCAGAAAACTGTATCAACCTTTGGAGAGAAAAAAAAAGTCATATTTAAGGAAGATCCTGCTGAATGGTTTATTTGGTTAAAAGCTGATGATAAAATCAGTTCCTCCTGTTGACTTCTGAGTTATAAAAATAAGACTTTAATGTGCTTTCAGATTCCTCATGACTGGAAACATTTTCAGTTCCTCCTTTGACCAGCAGGTGGCGGCAGTGTTTACAGATGGAGAATTATTTCAGATGTTTTAGGAGGAAAGAAAAGTTAAATAAAATTAAAGGTTCAGGAAATGCACGGGGGCGTGTTAGTGAATGAAAATGAACATAATTTGATACTCATCCACAAAGAGTTTGTTTTTATATCAGATTAGATTTATAATAGTATAAATATGCACAAGGCTCTGCATATTATAGCTCCTTATACGTATAATAGCCTACGGTTATTTAATTAGGGGTTAGCGGAATGACTGACCTTATATGCCTCCAATTTTATACAAAAAATACCACCTAAACCTGTAGAATTAAAGATAATTTATTCACGTGCTGCATAAACATTTCATTGACAGGAATTATAGAATTCTCTGGAAACAAGTTTAAGTTTCACCAGTATACATTTTAAAAATTAAATTAAAATAAGGATTTTTTTTACAGTTTCAGACAGAAGCTGATGACATGAAGTTGTATTTGTTTAAAAAAAGGAGTGTCAATCTGTTAATGGGCCACATCATTACCATGGTTACTATTAAAGGGCCACATCATTACCATGGTTACATTAAAGGGTTGTCTACGGCTGTTCCTTATTTTTTCAACCAGCTATGTTGTTGGAATTCTCGCTAGTTCCTGGAGTCGAGTAGTAAAATAAAGGAAAAAGGGAATTTTTGTTATAAAATCTCAAATTTTACACAATGCACGACTAATAAATTTGAGGCTTTTGTACTAAAATCAAAATTTTTTATTGTATAATGTAAATTTAAAAAAGAGACTTGTAAAATGATGAATTTCACAAAATCATCTTTTTTCATAAAAAAAATTTGTCATTAAATTTCAAATTTCCCAAAAATTGCAAACTTCATCATTATTCTGTTGTTTAAATTAGAATTATTGTTAGAATTATTTTGATGCCCGGTACTTTTTTTTTGTTTTTGGCTCACCCAGGTGGGACAAGGGAAGTTTGGGGGTTTTTACGCTAAAGATTGTGTCCAGTGATTATGATGAGTAAATTAAGAGAATTTGTGGCCTCAGAAATATATTTCCTACCCATCCTTTACGGTAAAGCGATTAAATCACGTAATATTTCCTGTTAAAAGGCACAGAAACATTTTGCTCATTTGTCCGTTTGAGCAGTTTCATCGTTTGTGTTTTTAACGGTTTGATGTGCTTAATCCCATTTATTTTATTTGTCATGTTCTTTAGAGTTTATACTTAGATCATGTTTCCACTTCCACTGTGCTTGTTTTTCCTTTTTTTTTTTTTTTTTTTTAAAGGGAATACTGAGCAGCAGGGGAAGACACTGATGTATAAGGACGCAGCACATCATCCAAAAGCAACAACAGTTCATATAAAAGTAAATTTATTACCACAAAAATAGGACATCCGGTTTGTAGTGCATAAACTACAACACACCTCCATGAGTTCTGAATACATTCTGATGCAGACGTGAGGAAGGTGAGGAAGATGAGCACCCAGTAGAGAAAGGCACTGAAACAGTCAGCAGCACAGCGTCAAGCTCAAGCATTATTACCCACAATCCTCTCCCCGGCCTCCAGCAGCTGCGGCGGCGGCGGCGCTTCAGCCAATCGCGAGGCCTCACCAGCGCCGAGCAGCGAGTGCGGCGACCAGAGGTCACAAGACCGACTCTGGGAACTGAGCTTTTGGAAAGTTTGGACAAACTGAGGTTAGCTTATCTTATATTAGATCCGACCCATTAAAACCCTTCTGTCGCCGTTTTTTTTTTTCCTTGCGGTTTTGGTTTCGTTGCGATGAAGCAAAGCCACGTCCTCTTAAAGTGCTGTACGTTGGTTCAAAGCTGCAATAATCAATTTAGTCTTTGGAAAAACTTCAGATGATAAGTCTACACAGGAACACAAGCACTCGTTATATCTTTTAACTTTGTTTTTGTTTTTTAATTTTCTGATCTCCAGTAGCTCCTGGAGGACGGCTCTGCTCCTACGAGACGATCAAGTGTCTGTATTTACAGAAGATCGTACATTTTAGAAATTGTAAATATCTGGATTCACACTGACTTACAGTCTTATCAGTTTAATTCAGGTCACATTACAACACGTGAAATGAGAAGATCGTTAATTTGTGTAATTCTGGGGTCTGTTCCACAAAGTGGGTTATGTAGAAACTCTGAGTCTGTTGAACCTGAACTCAGGGAAACTGAGTTTAAGTAAGCGAGGTTACTGAGCTCTGACCCCGAGGGTTCGGTTGAGCTGGTTTCAGGGTCTATACTCCACACGCACATAGCCTATATAAATATATATATGTGTGTGTGTTTTCGCACAAAGTCATCGGATAATCAACATGATTTAAAGGTTGATATCATTAATTGTTTCAAAATAAGTTTATTAGTATCCTGCTCTCACTTCTGAGTATCAGAAATGTCCCTTTTGGATTTACCTGAGAGACTGGATGTACTGATGCATCTATTCATCCAAGCTCCTTCAGTGATTTGTATTTCTTTCATTCCTTCGAAATGTTTTTAAAGCCTGTTACATTTGAGTTATATGTCTGAAATGCATTTTATGTCATCTTAAACTGGTTTAAAGTTTGTTTTTCTTTTTTTCAGGTCAGCAGGATTTCACCTGCCACTAAATACTTAGATTACACATTCACTCTGTAATTTCCCCTCATCAACTATCTTTCCTTCACAGCTGCTGTCGTCTTCCTGAAGAAAGTCATGTAACTGCAATAAAATCTGTAATTCAAAGAAGAGTCAGAGTCATCTCTTATCTTTACTGGTGTTGCCATGGTGAATCACGGTATCTGAGCTCTATTGATGATGGCTTTTTATCGTCGTGCTTGATTGAACCAACTCTGAACACCTGATCTGAAACCATAAACTCACAAAAACTGAGTTTCTTGACTCGGAGTTAGTTTTTTGACTCGAAGTTTGTTGAACCTCCTTTGTGAAACGGACCCCTGGATCTAAACACAGCGTGACTGCGTCATTTGTTTTAGCAAAATAGGTCTCTCTTGTAAATGAGATCTTGGATCTCAATGAGACAACATGTATAAATAAAGGTCAAAAAAAAAAAAAAAGCAGGTAGCTGCTAACGTGCTAATGCATCGATGACTCTAAAGTTATTGTTGCCATAGTGGTGTCAGTGCTTTGAAAATAAGATCTAATTAGTCTCCCCGCTGCTGATGTTTACGTTATTTCATGGTGCGTTTCTATTGGTTAGCTGATGGAGGTCGTCGAGGCAGCGACCGGCCGTCACGATCGCTGCTAATGTGTGCGAGCCGTCTTTGGTGGTTCATCTTTTGGCTCTTTTCCACTAGCACCTACTCGGCTCAACTCACCTCACATCGGTCTTGTTTTCCATTACAGTTCAGTACCACCTCGATGTGGGTGGAGCCTTCATGGTAAAGCGGCCCGAAACATGAGGCAACTCCGGTCACGTATGCGAAAACAACAATGTAGGACGTCGAGGCGTCCTCGTTGCACAACGGAAAAGACTTGCGCGCCATTTTTCACTGTATCAAAGTTTAGTTGTGAAAATAAAGTTGTAAAGATAAAATAAAACGCAGTTGCTGTTGCCGAGTTTTAAATAGTGTGAAGGAGTTGCTCTCATGACTCATCAGTGATTTAGCTCTCTGGCCAATCAGTGGCCTGCATCCTGGTGACGTTGCGTTTTCAGCCTGACTCAGTGCGGTTAAAAACCGAGCCAAGTAGGTGAGGAGAAAAGAGGGAACGGGCGGTTCTATGACTTAGTGGAAAAAGTGGAAAAACCTTAAAGCAGAGTAGAGTCGAGCCGGCAGAGTCGGTACTAGTGAAGTACTACAGTCTGAATCCGACATCAGAAAACGATGTAGAATTCCAAACATCTGATTTAAAATGTAACCACTTATGACCACATGGGAGGAGGAGGTGTCACGAAAACCTGACCAATTAAACATTAAAATCTAATTCTGTCTAATGTTCCATTTTTTTTTTTTCATTTTGTGTTTTTGATTAGAGTCTAAAATTGAAAGTTTGAAAACCTTTTTATCTTTTGATTTGTTAGTTGAACATGGAATAGAGGTCCTCGAACAGCAGCCACTTCCAGGTCCTTCCAGGCCAGGTTGGTGTGGTGTAATTAGAATATGACCAATCACACAAGGGCCTTGTTTCTGCCTCCAACGACCCAAAACATTCCCACTGCTCTGCCTACAGGCAAAGTTCTGATCTGCACAGAAAAAACTGAGTGCTGGAAAAAAAACAAGCTAGCGGGCATGAAGCTGGAGAGCGTTTTGGCTCCACCCCGTGGCACGCGCTCCAATAAAAACTGCACGTGAATCTGTTTATTGGCGCCCTCTCCTTTTTGACTAAAATGTGCTTCCGTAGTGTTCTTGTAATGGGAGGTCTGATTACAGACAGATATACGCTATAGACCTGCCCTTAGGTACGACTGCATGAGCTAGGCTCAAGCTGGCCTTGCTGCAACGTGATTGGCTGACACAGGTGTCAATGACGTCATCCCATTCAAAGTCCATGGAGACTGACCCGACAACGCACGTCAACACTGGAATAAGTGGCGCCAACAGAGACGCACTTCTTGGCAGCTTCCTTGTGATATACTGCCCCCACGTGGTCAGAGGTGGTATTACTACATATTGTGGCTTTTAAACATTGATTAATGCAGCTTTTATCTTTGTGCTGAAATGGAGATAATTCACATTGTCTGTGGACATATGCTGAACTCTGCCCTATCTTGCAATTATTTGACATTTTTCTTCTTTTGTTAAGTTGTCAAACATGAATCGAGAGCTCTTAAGTCAGTGTAAACACCACACTGACATCATACAGACATACAAAATATATAAATATATACAAAACGTGTATTTCTCTGGTTGACATGTTCCAGTGTTTTGCTACGCTCTTAAAGATGTTTGAGTTGGAATGAAAAGCTTCAACCTGACAGGGAACTGAAAGCCAGCACCAAAAAAGACTCACTGCCCCTCCTGCAGGTAAACTAGCAAGGATCCTGTTCAGAAAAAAAAATCATTTTTAACTCTATTCCTGCTCCGGTGGAGCCGTTGACTTGTGTGCTAGCAGATGTCTTCGTTCTCGTGGGTTTTTTTTTTTCCCACAGAAAAGGCCACATCCATTGTTCGTGGGTTCATGATTTTACGCCAGGACTAAAAGAAAAAAGCTCCAATCAAAATAAAGTCCGGACCAGTCTCTTCCCCTTGGCTTTGATTCGAGGGAAAGTAGCGCTCGTCTCCGTTCCGATCGACGGCGAGCCAAACGGAGTGTTCCCACCTTTCTTTCTCAGCAGGAAGTCAACGCTGGATGAGGTCATGGCGTAGAAGACGTTTCCTGTGGGAGGGATGACGAGTTCTGCATGAAGAGGAGAGAGACGAATAAACACAAGGTCTGAAAGGTCTGGTCCCACCCCTGGTCCCAGTTCACCGCTGGGCCAGGTACAACCCTTGAAACAACCGATGTTTATCACCCGGACTACAGCGTCTCAGCTATGTCATCGTCATGTTAAGACTCTACAAGGCTCTACTAGACGTTTGGACGTAACTAATGAGCTCCAATGGACCTGCTGAGAAAATTTGCTGGCGGTACGACTTGGTTTCTGGGCTTTATAATACCTGGACTGTGAAAGAAAGAAACAACTTCTATTATCTTTGAGCACAGTGAAGCAGAATTAGCCTCCTGCTGGGAATTGTTTCTTAAAGGAACCCGGTACCATAACTGATGGTAGATGTACAGACTGGGGTGTCAGCTGCTAGCTCCTGTTCCTGGTCAGGACAAACCTGCTCGTACATTTACAACGAGATGAAAATGGAAGCTGGAACTTCACGATTTCTTCAGGCACAGAAAGCTGCTTTCATCTGGTGCTTGCATAAAAGTTACACAAAGATTTGACCTTGTGGACCAATCAAGGCTGAAAAAGTCCTCAAAAATGACATAAAAGATAAACAGGGATTGGTTGGAGCAGGCGGCCCATGCACAGAAGCAGCAGTCCTCCTGCAGCGGTTGCAGGTTCAACTCCCTTTTCTCTCCTGCCCTACTTCCCTGTCTCTGTGAATAAAGGCCACCAGAGACACAAAAATCTTAAAAAGAACAAACTTCACTCCAGGACCTGAAGTGCGACATGTGACGTAACTTGTCATGTACTGCCTGTGGTCCATTTACCCTAAAAGTTTAAGTACATGATCGTCTTTGCAGATGAAACGACGTCTGCAGGCTTTGAGTTTGGAAGGAAGTGACAGTTTTGGCTCTAACAAGACAAACACAGCTTCTAGAAATAAAACTAGCACAGAAAACAAAACAAGACAATCCTTCATAGATTACGGTGTTTAAAAGCTCGAAATGCATAAATTTTCTCTCCTACCTTTTCCTTCAGGCAGCAGTTGGATCAGCTCATATCTGGATGCCTGTTTAGGGTCCTGATTGTGCTTCTCTAAGGCAGAGCTGATCACAGTGGGGGTCTTGTCATTGCTGGTAACCTGAGGAGGAAGAGAGAATAACAATGACATTGGGACAGCTTGATTCGCTCTAATGATACGCCTGCGGGGTCTGACTCTGATGACTATCATTAAAGGGTCCTCGCAGACAGGAAGAGCAGTGTGTCACGGACAGATCAGGGCGGAGGCGTTTCCTCTTAGAGCTACAGAGTTTGTCTTGTGTACCAGTATGCTTCGGTACAGGTTCCCGTCGTGCAGGTCCATCCGTATCCTTATGATCCGCATGTCGGGCCCTGACCCCTGGATGTTACTGGTGGGGTTGTTGCCGCAGGAGGCCGACCGGCGGTGGGACTTGGTCGGGGTGGTGGGAGTCAGCGTGGCGGGGGAGGATTCGGTGGTCGAAGGCGAAGTGTCGACATCCAGACAGGAAACAGACGGAGATCTCATGTGCTGCAGTGAAATTAACAGTAATTATGAAGATGAGAAGGAGTCATTTATGAAATAAAATATATTCAAATGAAGGCAAATGTGAAGGTAACATCTGTGAAGAAAAAGGAGCATCAATGGATTACCTTTGTGAGTTTGGAGAGAAAGTTATTGACGGGTGAATGGGAGTCAAAGAGACTGTCGCTGTCAGCGGCCAAGCTGCTACGAGAGGCACTCAGGCTGGAAACAGCACAAAACACAAAAAGACCTTCAGCTACAGGCTGGAAACAGCACAAAACACGAAAAGACCTTCAGCTACAGGTTGGAAACACTACAAAACACAAAAAAACCTTCAGCTACAGGCTGGAAACACTACAAAACACAAAAAGACCTTCAGCTACAGGTTGGAAACACTACAAAATACAAAAAGACCAGCTACAGACTGGAAATACCACAAAACACAAAAAGACCTTCAGCTACAGGTTGGAAACACTACAAAACACAAAAAGACCTTCAGCTACAGGGAGGAAACGACTGCTTCCTTCTTCAACTCAAACATACTTTAATGATTTAGCAGCTGAAACAAAAGGAGTCTCTGTGCTCAACAAAATTTGCATCCTTATGCTTTAAATCCATGAAAACGTGAACAATGACTTCCTAGAAATTGTACAAGGCCAGCACCAAGTATCAGGAACGGTTCACTGCAGGCATCTTTTTCCACTAAAAATAATAAATAATGAAGGCTAGAGGGCTGCAGAAACATAGAGTAAACTGCAAAAACTAGAGTTCCTAGAAATCCTCTGCTTTTATTATTATTTTTCTTGGAGGAAACTTTGTCAACAACATGGAGAGAGCATAGAGACAACATAGAGACAGCAGAAAGTTCACGTGTCAGCCCTGATGTAAGATACGTCTATAGGAACAAAGTGGTGTTATATGATGTGTTGGACTGTCTTTACTCAGTAGCTCAGCTTTGTCAGAAGCTCTTTTCTCATCACAGCAGGTCTATGTTCCCCCCTTGATCAGAAGAGGTATTACTACATAGACCATCAGAACATTACATACATTACATCGTAATAGACCACAGCCACATCCGGACCGATGTAGGTTCTGAAAACCAGCCGTAGGACCTCCTCATCCAGGAGGCGGGGCCAACTGTTGTTTCTCAAACTGTTAGCATAACAACCAATCAGAGCGACAAACAAGTTAATGTAACTGTTGATGTCAAAGCTGATTGAAACAACCGCCGTTTACCATCCAGACTACAACGTCTCAGCTCTTGTCATCACGTAAACCCTCTCAGAGACTGTTCTACAAGGATAGACTGATCTGATTGGCTCTACAAGGATAGACTGACCTGATTGGCTGTACAAGGGAAGACTGATATGATTGGCTGTACAAGGGAAGACTGGTCTGATTGGCTCTACAAGGATAGACTAGTCTGATTGGTTCTTCAAAGATAGACTGACCTGATTGGCTGTACAAGGGAAGACTGATCTGACTGGCTCTGCAAGGATAAACTCATCTGATTGGCTCCCCAAGACTTCTGGACATAATTAATGAGCTCCAGTGGAGGGTAGCTAGACAGACCTGCTGAGAGAATTCAGATTTACTAGTGATACGTCTGGCTTGATAGATGTTGATTGTGAAGCAAGACCAAACCATGACGCTCGCTCCACCAGACATCACTGTCGTGATAATACATGTTCGCTTCTAGAAAGTGTAGCTACACTGTGGACTTTTGGAAGGTGATTTTTTTTTTTTGTGTGTGTGTATGTACTTCATGAAGCTCAGATCACATTTTGAACAAATCAGGGAGGTTTCCAGACCTTCTCATGCCTCTGAACAGAACCACAACATTCATCCTGGGAGCTGAAAGCATGAAGCTGAGAGGTAAAAGTCAAATGTATCTATAGTCATGATCTTGCCAGCAGGTCAAATTCCTGGTCGGACAGCAAACAGGACCAGAAACGTCTGGAATTCTTGTGTCAACCATGGAAAATTGATTAGATGTTTAAACAAATTAGCCACATCAGGGACAAGGGAAGATAATAACATCGATAAAGGGAGACCTTGGGACCTGGCCTTCATGAAGGAGTGTAGCTTTGACATCAACAGCGAATTCTTAATGGAAATAAAATATTAACCCAACTTCAGACCTGCAGCAGACACAAACTCTGTTTAGCTACCCTTCTTTAGAGCTCATTGATTATGCCCAGAAGCCTTGTAGAGCCAATCAGGTCAGTCTATCCATGCAGAGCCAATCAGATCAGTCTGTCCTTGTAGAGCCAATCAGATCAGTCTATCTTTGTAGAGCCAATCAGATCAGTCTGTCCTTGTAGAGCCAATCAGATCAGTCTGTCCTTGTCGCAGTAGTTTAACGTAATTACAGACCTGAGACGTTGTAGTCTGGATGGTAAACAGCAGTCGTTTCAATCAGTTTTGACATCAACAGCTAATTAAAGCAACACCACATTAGAGCATGCTCTAGCGCCCTCTCTGGTTGAGAAGTGCAACTGTTACTGCCATACCGCTTTCCTTGCTGGCTCTGCCATGACGTTCGTAGTGATAATGTATGTTAGATCGCTTCAGTTACTGGCGGTTCTCTCCATCAAACTCTTCTTGACCCTCTCCCATCGACTTCTGTCGCTCTGAATACCTTAATCACCGTAGTCACCTTGTTCGTAGCTCTGACTGCTCGTAGCGCTGACAGGTTTTCAGACCTACATCTGTCCAGATGTGGCTCCGGTCTCACGTTAGTGAGAGGAGGATAACTTTTCCAGTTTTGCATGATTCTCAAGTCAGGGTGGCTGTCTACCGTCTATGAGGTATCTTCGGCGTGTGTTGTGACGTGTGTTTTGTGGGCGTGTCCTCAGGTCTTACTCGGGGCACTGTGTGATGACGACGGTCGGCGTAAGGCCACGGGGGCTCGGCTCGCTGGGCGCTTCGATTTCATTGGACAGCCTGTAACTGCAGTCAGATGACAGTCAGAAAAGCTGAAAGACATTCAGACAGTCTTTACCACAGCAGCCTGGAAACGCTACCTCTGCTCCTCCGTCAGTGTGGGGACGCCGTCGTACCACTGCAGGAAGGACTCGTCGCTGACGAAGACGCAGTTTTTACAGGACGACTGCAGGAGGCGGATCTGAGCTAAAACCTCAAATTCCTGTTAACAAAGAGCTTCGTCAGGGAAATATTTCACAACTGAAAGCAAAAACTTTCGTCTCCTCATCACTTCCTCAGATTTTTGTTATTTCTGTGCCTTAGTGCCTACTTGAGCTCACAGTTATGTTTTCACTGCGTTTATCTTGTGATCTGTGTTGCACCACTTACCCTTCTCCTTTTGTCAAAGTTGACGTAGCCGTTCTGCAGAGGCAGATAACAGGATGTGTCAGATCAAGTTGAATGTTGCTAAAGAAATACACCCCCCCAAGAGATGAGACCGACTTACATCTAGCCTGTCTTTGACCGCTGTGTCCAGCATGGTGAGGTCCGTGAGGAAGATTCCCAGGTAGGGCACGGTGCCCTGAGCGTTGGACTGTGGTTTTATAAAGAAAAAGAAGAAATGTCTCATCAGTTCCCCAGAGAGCCCACGCACAGCAGCTGCCTCGTTCAGAGCATCTCTGATGCTGCTGCGTGCTGGTTGATCACTACAAAGCTCGATGCGCCCAGAAGTGACATCGCTGTAGGCGTCTGGACGGGGCCTCGTAGATCACCCGTAATTAAGCTCTCAGCTGGCAGGCACAGAGCTTTTTATTAAATCTCATTTTAACACCAAAAACTAGATCCATCCCACAAGTTGGTGCAATGACCAAAACCACAGCCTGCTGAGCAAATTTAGTAAGAAAACATAATTACTGCTTTGTTTCAGCCTTAGAGCCACTTTATGTTGCAGTACCACTTCTGACCACATGGGGACATAAACATCTAGACCAGAGGCGTTAAACTATAACTACCATGGTTACCATTAAAGGCGGTTACTATTTACTTTCTGAACCAGCTATGTTGTCCGATTTTGTGCTAGTTTCTGGACTATTACATATAAAATAGAAAAATAAAATAAAAACATAAACTAATTTTGTTATAAAATGGCGAATTTCGCAACATCACATTTTTTTCATACTGAAAACTACAAATGAAAAAAAGATTACTTTTCTTTGAAGGATCAAGACTGTTTTTAATCATACAATCACAAGTGTCACAAAATTCAGACTATTTATCTTGAAATTTTTTTTGCTGTTGGAAAATATCAACTTTCAGCAACACTGACATAAAATTACAAGTCATAAAAATTGTAAATTTTTCAAAAATTTCAACTTTTTGTCCTGAAATCACAATTTTTTGTTATAAAAAGTAAATTTTACAAAAGATAATCAACTTTTATCTGTAAAATCATTTCCTAAATCCTACCTGTCTGACATAAAGAGGGGCAAAAAGTATTTATTCAGCCACCAATTGCACAAGTTCTCCCACTTAAAAAGATGAGAGAGGCCTGTAATTTTCATCATAGAAGACTGAATCTGCAACAGGTAGCAGCTTGGTGTGAAGAAACCGAATTCGGGAGCATCATTAGAAGATGGAAGACATACAAGACCACTGATCATGTCCCTCCATCTGGGGCTCCACGCAAGATCTCACCCTGTGGGGTCAAAATGATCACAAGAATGGTGAGCAAAGATCCC
>JBAMYA010000008.1:17612417-17626700 GCA_037176975.1 Arrhamphus sclerolepis
TGTCTTACTCATGCCACACCACTGGCCTACTAAAGCATCTAAGGGATTACTGTTGCACACACACACACACACACACATATCTATATCTATATCTATATCTATATATATATATTACAATACAGTGGAAATATATATATTATATATTTCAATATAATTAGGACTTTAAATTATTAATTAATAACAGAAAAATATCACATTTAATTATACATTCAAGCAGATTTGCTTACAGTCTTATTTACATTCAGATTTAAAAGAAAAGCAAATGGCGCCTAAAAAAAAGAATTAAGTCTTTAAGTCTTTAAGTGATTCTGTGAGATATTTAACCAAGACTGCTTTCTGTCACATTCAGTGAATATCTCCATAATATTTCTTAATATTTCTTAGAATTAGGGTGAGTTCACACTCTGCCCTTTCTGAAACCACAGCTGGAAATAAATAGTTTTTGGGACCAATTAAATAAGCATTGATTCCTTTTTGCTGTTTCCTGGGATGATACAAGCAACTTGAAGACTGTTTTTTTTTCCAGCTTCAGAGGGAAAAGATGGTGAATTAAAGCTGTACAACAACATAAAAGTGGTTTTTATTTTCAGTCCAACAGCTGGACTGCTGTTCTTCAGTCACGTGACCGGAGAAGAGACGATGGCATGCAGAGTAACGATGACAGGTGGAAGGAGTGGAGTGTCTTTTGTCATTTTCTTGATGCTGTGCCTGGAATGAATGTTCATTTTGTCCCGTAAAAGGGAAACCTGCTCTTCCTCTACGTACCAGATGCATCATGTGATTCCTCATCACAGCAGGTGAAAGCAGACTGACGAGAGTTTAGAAACATTCCTGTGACTCTCTGTGATTGGTTGATGCTCCGTGTGAAACTGTGAAGACTGACGGGTTGTGTTATTCCCGCTGGCAGATGTACGCGTGAAAACATATTTCTGTTTCCTCGAAGAGCCCGATGGAGTTTCCAAGCTCACGTTTATGGGAAGTGAACGTCTCAGTTCTGCAGAGTTGAAGGTGCGTGACCAGCGTCCTTCTGGGGTACGTCCAGTTGTGGTGCTGCTTTGCAGGTGTGTTAGGTTTGTGTTGCAGGTTAGTGGTGGGTACAGCATACACGATGCAGGGAATCCTTCCCCGATAATTCAGGAGTCAGTATTGGTTTTAGTATTGATTAAACAAAACGAAAGTGTAAACGATAGTGAGCCCCAGGAAGAGTAAGCTATTTTATATGATTTCTAACTGACAATACTTCACTATACTTCATTCACTAGTTGCCCATGTTGTGAGTACACTGTATTTGAAAAAAAAAGAAAGAAAATTACATACCCTGCCTTTAAATTCAGTCAAATAAGTTGTCACAGCTTTGCTTTTTTAAAATCACAATAAACACACGTCATTCAGAAACCACTTACGTAGAAACATGGATGCCAGGTTGACTGGTGTTTCTAAATTTACAGTAGACGTGACCATTAGTTTGCTCATGCTCATTTAGCACATGCACGTAGTTACCATGGAAACAAACAAATCCACAGATGGTTTTACAGTTCCTCCACTACCTGCAGATGTTTTTACAGCTCTTCTATAATCTACAGATGTTTTTACAGTTACTCCACCACCTACAGATGGTTTTACAGTTCCTCTATAATCTACAGATGTTTTTACAACTTCCACACCACCTACAGATACATTTATAGTTCCCTTTGTCTTCTAAAGATGTTTTTACAGTTCCTCCATCATGCACAGATATTTTTACAGTTCCTCCACCACCTACAGATGTTTTTTTTACAGTTCCTCCACCACCTACAGATGTTTTTTTTTTTACAGTTTCTCCACCAGCTAAAGATATTTTTGCAGTTCCTCCACTATCTGCAGATGTTTTTACAGTTCCTCCACTATCTGCAGATGTTTTTACAGTTCCTCCATCATCTACAGATGTTTTTACAGTTCCTCTACCATCTACAGATGTTTTTACAGTTCATCCATCATGCACAGATGTTTTTACAGCTCTGCTATAATCTACAGATGTTTTTACAGTTATTCCACCACCTACAGATGTTTTTACAAGTCCTCCATCATCTACAGATGTTTTTACAGTTCCTCGACTACCTACATATGTTTTTACAGTTCCTCCATCATGCACAAATGTTTTTACAGCTCTTCTATAATCTACAGATGTTTTTACAGTTCCTCCACTACCTACATATGTTTTTACAGTTCCTCCACCACCTAGAGATGTTTTTACAGTTTCTCCAGCATCCACAGATGACAGATGTTTTTCAAAATTAATTTCAATTTAGAGAATAAAAATATCAGCGTGCATTAATAAACACCTTGTTCACTTTTAACAAAATAAATATCGATTGTTTTTACTTTATTCTGAGATTGAGTTACAGAAAAGTCCAATAACCGTCTTCTAAAAATCTACTTCATAGTGATACTTAGACACTTAAAATATTTGTTCACTTTTCTCACTGTTCTAATTCTTTAAAATAAAGTAAAAATAACTACAAAGTTAAATTAAATCATCAGTTTATGTCTTCTTATCTACATTGGGTCTGGCTTTGTTGAGTCACTGTTCAGCATTCCCTTTTTAAATCTACATTAACTCCACAAGTTTCATATTAAACCTACATTAGAATTTTGCTTTAAAGGTTCCAGCTACATGGAAACTATGCAGAGGACAGTTAAATGTTAAAAGAGTTGCAGTAATCATTTGTAAAGCGGCTCAGATTGATAAAGAAATACATTTAGCAACGCTTAAAAGCACTGAGATGAGTAATAAGTCCATACATTGAGGTAATAAGACCAGCCACTCTTCAAACAGGTAGATTTGATCAGTTCCTTCAATGTTTCAGCTAACGGGATGAAAATCTCAGTCTGTCTGTGAGGAACATGCTGAACACCAACTGCAGCTCTTCTCATCCTGCCAGCGAGGAGATGCTGGCTGCTCATTCAGCTGAGAGATGAGCCAGGTGGAAGGAACCACGCTGTGTCTACGGTCTACAAGCTCACCGCCAAACAAATGATGGGCTGATACATGAGGGTTTAGGAAGTATTTTTGCTCCTCAGTGTTAGATTTCCATGTTAAATTTCACCATTCGTCTTGACCAGGTTTGTCATTATGTATGTGCACCAGTGCTGCATGTGTGGTCCAAGGAACAGCCTCAGAAACCCGCTGGACGCTGCTCTACAGCAGCAGAACAAATGGAGCCAAAAACGAAAGAAAACTGAACCTGGAGCTCGTAGAGCTCTGAGCAGCGCAGATGCTAGTGAGAATGTGATTCCTCCACTTTAAGTTTTTCAGGCACATGATTTAGGCTTTGTGACATGAAAATAGTTTAACTTGCAAACCTCCACCTCCCTCTCCGCTGTGCTTCAGCTCTTTTTAAGCTTCCTTTTTTATTTGTTTTTTTTGTAAATCTTTCATTTTTTTAGTTATTGTATTTTTATTCATTTTACTTTTTATTTCATTTTTCTTTCCTTTTGATTTTATATTTTATTGATTTATCATTCATTTTCATTTCTTTTTTGTTCCTTAAAGACACCAAATGTAACGATAATCACAGCTGACACATGGGGACAGCATATCATGGAGAAAGTTCAAGTTACCCAGTGTGTCGTGTTGATTCTCATTTTAAGACTCCTTCTCTTTGACGCCAGATATGCTTTTGTTTTGGTGGTTTTTTTTGGTGGTGGGGGGGGGCAGCAAGTTGGCTTTGGTGGAGTAAAGTCTGATTTATACTTCTGTGTAGCAGCTATGTACGCAGGCTGGACACGGCCCCCACCTTGTCTCTGGCATTTATACGTCAGTGTTATTGTCTGCATCATGCTGTAATTCCACACCAACCACTAGGTGGCAGTGTAGGTTCTTCTTTTGCAGTACAGTAGCTCACAGTGCTGAGCTTCCTTTAGTTTACTTCCTGTATGTAGTTTTACGTGAGTTGGAGCTGATAAATGTTGAGCATCAGTCGTTTTAAAGACATTGCAGCAAACTATGGATATTGACTCAAAATTATTTAAGTCACAAAATTGTAAGCTTTGTACATTTAGAATAATTTTTTTTCTTAGAAATTACAACTTTTTTGTGGTTATAAAACTGTGATATCTGAAAGTCTGAAATCTTTAAAATTTTAACAAATTATGCATGAATGTGAAAGTCGCTAAATAGTGACCTTTTAACTTAGTACGAAAAAATTTTGTTGTAAAATATTGGCACTGAAATAATTATAAAATATAACTTCTTTTTGTAAAATTGCAGATTTGGCAGTACTACAGGTTTGTCATAAAAGTATATTTTTGTCAATATTTTAAATAAAATTACCAACTTTTTATTATAAATCATGACTTTTTAACTATAAAAAAGAATTTTATATACAGTTGTGACTTTTTAACTTAATATTTCAGTCTTTTAGTTGTAAAATATTGACATCATAAAATTGAAACTTTTTCATTTAAAATAATTCTAGAAATTAATTTCCTTCTCTTTTTTTTCTTTTTGTAAAATTGTGGATTCGTCACTTTGTCATTAAGAAAATATTTGTTAATCTTTTAAATAAAATTCCCATCTTTCTGTTGTAAATCATGAGCTTTGTAGAGCTGTAGAATTTTAGAACTTTTTTGTACAATTGTGACCTTTTAACTTTTTAACATCTTTGTTTTAAAAATATTGACTATTGCAAAAAATTGCAAAATTGTGAATTTCAGTGTATGCTATGACACAGCATAAACTGTTATTTTAAGACAATCTTACGTCTTTAAGACGTCATGGGGGCCACAGAACACGATGTGGTGGGCTGGATTCGGCCCGCGGGCCTTGAGTCTACCTTGTTCCACATTTACATTCAATAATCCACTTCAGTGTTTTTAAGACCACCAACCTTTGACAAGTTGACTCCAGGTGTGTCTCGTTCTCATAACTCATCGTCGGTCAGCTGTTTGATGCAGCATCACTTCCAGTCTGTCATGAGTTAGGAGTTTAAGCGACGGCCTCCTGGGTAATACAACGATGACACAGTTCCCCGTCTATCTCTGGATCCAGGACACACGACTATAATTGTTCTTTATCTCTCAGGGACAGCTTGGCTCGACCCGCTTTCAATCAGCGTGGCGACACAGAAGACAGAAACAAAAACACACTCGGGGGGTCGGGGCATCGGGGGCATGACTTTCAGTTCCTGCTGCACCAACAGCAGCGTAAACTCAGCTTTGGCTGATTCACAACCTCCAAAAAAACAATTTAGTACATCAGCACAGACTGGTACAGATACCTGACTGGAATCAACTGGAAGTTAGACGCTCTTGAGAACAGATACCTTCACCTTATCTGGTCCGTGACAGCGTTTAAAGACGATCCTAAACTTCTAACTAGAACATTTCTGAGGAAACTCTTTATTCAGTTCTGACATCAGAAAGTGGTTTCTGTCAGAAAGTCAAGATTTAGGAGAATATTGAAAAAGATTTTACAACTAAAAGTTGATCACTTTTTTCAAAGCTCCTGATTTTTTGCAAAATGTACTTTATTCCACAACAATTTGTGATTTTTAGAAAAAGAAGTTCAAATTATACAAGATTTTAAATTTTACAACTGTTTCTTTTCATGTCAAAATGTTGCAGAAAGTTCATATTTTTCCAAAAACAACAGCAACAAAAAATTGAAATTTTTAGTTAAAAAGTCAGTTTTGTGACACTTGTGAATGAATGGTAAAGAGTATTTGTTCCAAACGTTTTACCAAAAGAATTCAACTTATTTTTTTATAAATGTGTGATCTTAGAAGAAAGGAACCTGTGATGTTAATACAAATGTCTCAGTTTTATAAAGGTTGTGTTTTTGTGACGTTTGAGATTTTATAAAAAAAAAAAAAGTTTGCTGTTTTTTGGAAAAGAAAGATGTGATCTTGCAAAATTTGCAATTAACATCAAAAACTTACCTTTTTAAATTTGTGATTTTTGTACAAAATCCTCAGTTTCATGATAAAAGTTTTGAATTTTAATATTTTATGACAAAGATTAACTTTTTTTAAAATCTTTGTCATAAAATATTTTTTAAAAAACAAAACAAACAAGAAAAGAAGAAACTAGTTCAGGAGCTGACTCAAAACCTGAGAAATAGCTGGTTGTGAAAATAGAGACTAATTGGCCCTTTAACCATGTTAAAGGGCTGTGTAACCATCTGTAACCATGGTGATGATCTGCCCCCTAATGGTAACCATGGTGATGATGTGGCCCTATAACAGTAACCATAGTGATGATCATTTAACGGTAACCATGGTGATGATGTGCCCCCTTAACAATAACCACGGTGATAATCCTTTAATGGTAACCATGGTGATAATGTGCCCCCTTAGTGGTAACCATGGTGATGATGTAGCCCATTAACAGTAACCATGGTGATGATGTGGCCCTTTAATGGTAACCATGGTGATGATGTGCCCCAGGATGAAATAGTTTGACACTTCTGATGTACGGAATCAAACAAAGTTTTGTTTTATCAGATATTTCAACAGTCTCATGTTTTGTCAGATAACTGTTGCTGATAAATTAGAGGAAATTATTGATAAAAGGACATCGTGCATCCTTACATAAATCTGTTTTATGTAGTTGTCGTGTTCCAGAACTCCTTTAATCCTCTCGGTTGTTTTCTGCACACCTTTGGTTCCTCTGGTCGCCTCCACCATCACACATAGAAAATATTAAGAGCATATATTCACAGGTTCAACATCATCACAAAACTAATGATACTTACAGGCTCAACTTTAGGCTTCTCCACCATCAGATGCAGGAATAACATGCAAAACAGAAAATAAAAGCATGTAGACATGAGGTCAATAGTAATGTCGAGCTTGTCTGTTTATTATACACGTATGAATGCTTAATGCTAATTTGACATGGTGAACTTAATTAAACTTCATTTTAAAAATGTGTTTTTAAGTTGACCCCACATCTACATGCTTTTATTTTCTATTTTGTGTGTTATTACTGGGTCTGGTGTTTTGGATTAAGTTTGTGTTTTCATGTTTGTTTGTTTTGTTTCTTTGGTTGATTCTTCATGCATCTTTGTCCTTTCCTGTTTTTGCTAATTTTACTTCCTGTTTTATTTTGACAGTCTGTCTTTCTTTTCAGTTTTGTTCTGCTTCACTTTCCTAGTTCCACCTTTCCTACGTCATGTTTCCTTATTTCTCTTCCTCTTGGTCCGTATTGTTTTTTTCCTGTTTCTTCTCTATTTCCTCCTGGTTCCGTTCCTTTCTGATTCTACATCCTCCTGGCTTCATCTGGTTCTGTTTCCTCTTGATTCTGTTTCCTCCTGGTTCTTGTTGGTTCTGTTTCAACCTAAATAATTTCCTTCTGGTTCTGTTTCCTCTTGATTCTGTTACCTCCTGGTTTGTTTCCTCCTGGTTCCTCTTGGTTCTGTTTCCTCCTGACTTGTTTCCTTTTAGTTCCTCCTCATTCCCTCTGGTTCTGTTTCATCTTGATTCATTTAATTATGGTTTGTCTTGGTTATGTTTTGTCCTGATTCTGTTTCCTCCTGGTTCCTCTTGGTTCTGTTTCCTCCTGATTAATTTCCTCATGGTTCCTGTTGGTTCTGCTTCCTCCTGATTAATTTCCTCCTGGTTCCTGTTGGTTCCGCTTCCTCTTGATTCTGTTTCCTTCTGGTTCCTGTTGCTTCTGTTTCCTCCTGGTTCCTCTTGGTTCTGTTTCCTAATGGTTCCTGTTGGTTCTGTTTCCTTCTGGTTCCTCTTGGTTCTGTTTCCTCCTGATTCATTTCCTCCTGGTTCTTGTTGATTCTCTTTCCTTCTGAAACAAAATCAAACAACAGACATTTCCTCCATGGTTCTAGAAAAGCCCGGTTTTGTCCTGGACATTCACCACTGAAATAAACTGAAGCAATCTAAAAGTGGACATCTAAGTACAGTTTTATTGAATATTATTTGAGATATGAGAGAAAACACACAAACACTCAGAGCTGCTTTTTCTCCTTCACATTAAAAATCACCTCTGCAGCAGGAATACAGCAGCAGCTCAGTCGGATGTCCAGTTGTCTCATTTGTCCCCCGCTGACTTTATTTATTTACACCCTGAGTGGACGGAGACTCGCAGAGGAACCTGGACTTTTTTCTGTCGTCTGTCTGTTTAGACATAAATGAAAGGAGAAAAAGAAGAGCTGAAGAAAAGGAAATCATTTCTGAACATGTGTAATATCTAAATCTCTTTGTTTTCTATGAAAAAGCGATGAGTTAAAACGGAGAGCTCCAAATGTGTTGGCTGATGTGGGCGTACCTCAAGCTCACCCTGCTCAGCGTGGATGTACGGAAATATCTGCTCCTTCCATGAATGGGATGCTTATTTTATTTAGATTTGATCTCTTTGGACGTTAAAAAAGACTATCAACAGGAAGACTAAACAAGCTGAGCTTCAGCCTGTTGGTCTTATACATTTGATATTTAAACATTTGCAAAAAAAAACCAAAAAAACAAGTTGACTGAGAAGAGAGAGTGAAAAGATGTTAGGTAAGTGAAGGATGAGTGTGAACAGCGATTTCGAGAGGAGGGGGAGGAGGGGGAGTCTGAGAATGAAACAGCAGCTACTTTAACACTAACAGGACAACGCTGCTGATGTTGGAGCCTGAAAGGCCTCCAGCTGTTCCTGCCACTCATCTGTTCAGACTGGGGTCAAACATGTGTTTTTTGTCATTATAGCAGCAGCACATCCAGTCAGCTCTCAGTAATGTCAGCCATCATTTGACCTCCTAGACATGGAATTCCAGTATTCTCCTTCCTTTAGCCATTTCTCTCATTGCTGATAGTTGGTGTGTTTTTCTGAGATTATTCGTTGGTTGTCTTTGCAGTTAAAACCGTGACTGGAATCTTCCTGTCATGGTCCTGTCCATTGGATGAAGCCCTGACTCAGTTCTGCCCTCTTGTTGATTTTGTGTGGTTTTAAACAGACCCCATTCTCCTAACAATATGATAACTGCATGTGGTCCAGATGTTTTAGGCTCACAATAAAGTCTGAAAACTGGTGCAGTTTTTCTGCTCTGCTTGTCTGTGACGTCATCTGTTGCTGAAATGAATTGTGGGTTTTATGTATTGCACCGGGTTCTTTGGTTTCTTCAAAAGTTGAGAAATTTCTACTTTTAACGGATCAACACTAGTCAGCCAATCAGGTTACAGCTGGATACCTAGAGCCTAGCCAATGGGGGAGAGTCTATAGCAACTTGCATCCATCTATGATCAGATCTCACATTGCAGGAATATGGGAGAAAAATTAGTCTTTAATCCTTCTGTTTTTTTCTGATTAAACACAAAGACACAAGTCTCAGAAATAAATCTGGGAAGGAATAATAAATCTTGGAAGGAAGTGTCCCGCCGACTCTCCCATCCAGCTAGATTTCTGTCCAGCTAGAGCAGACTCTCATCAAGTCAGATCCAACTCCTATCCAGCTAGAGCAGACTCTTGTCCAGCTAGACCCAACTCCTGTCCAGCTAGAGCAGACTCTCGTCCAGTTAGATCCAATTCCTGTCAAGTCAGATCCAACTCCTGTCCAGCTAGAGCAGACTCTCATCCAGTTATAGATCCAATTCCTATCCAGCTAGAGCAGGCTCTCATCCAGTTAGATCCAACTCCTGTCTAGCTAGAGCAGACTCCCTACCAGTTAGATCCAACTCCTGTCCAGCTAGAGCAGACTCTCGTCCAGTTAGAGCCAACTCCTGTCCAGCTAGAACAGACTCTCATCCAGTTAGATCCAATTCCTGTCCAGTTAGATCCAACTCTTGTCCACTTAGATCCAACCCCTGTCCAGCTCTTTTTCTCTCTTTAAGCTCACTGGTTACTTTTCTATAGAACATAGTTACTAGGAGTAAAGCCCGATTTACATTTCTGAGTAGTAACTACACTAAATACACCATCTCTGGCGTTTATGCTTCTGTGTTATTGTTTACTTGCTAATTCCAACACCAACCACGAGGTGGCACTGTGGGTTCTTTTTCTGCAGCTGCTGGGTTTCCTTTAGTTTACTTCCTGTATGCAGCTCAGACGTAGCAATGGAGCTAATAAAGTACATTTTACATGAATTGGAGCAGATAAATGTTGAGAACCAGTCGTTTCTTTTTTTTTTTTTTTTTTTTGTACAGACATTGCAGCAAACTATCTTTCTACCAGACTTGAAAACAACAAAGAAATAGCAGTGGGAAATTAGAAAAATGCAGAAGAACAAATATACAAAACACGTTTCTTGCTGTCCGTGTCACCATGGCGTGTAGTTACATTTGGAGAGGTGCACATCAGGCTACGCTGTAACTTTGAAGCATGAATCAGCGTTAAGCTGGTCAAGGTAACCTCCTTTTCCTGGATATTTCAGCAACAGTTCGATTGTTTTTTTCCTGGTCACGACGACACAATCGACCAGATGCGTGGGACTCCTCCTCCGTTGCATACATGGGATTCCAGTTATGGATTTATGGTGGTGATTGGCTCAGTGATTGAGAATATCTTAAAAATTGTGTTGAAAGTGTGTTTTGGTGCTTTGGTTTCAGCAATACTATAAAATGTTTCCATCAGCGATATTCTGGTTATGTCTGAGTTGTATCTACAAGTTTCTACATCTTGAGGCCATTTTGTTTTTCTGATTGTCTCACCAGTAGTGGGATGTAAATGGTTCCATTATGAAACACAAAAGTTCAACAGATGGAGGTTTGTGCATTTTATTGTCCATTGTGTTTTATTATTAGCAGCCTGTTAATTCCTGCATGTGTTTGTGCGCTCCAAAGCCAGAAGATCAGGAAATATATCGGGAGAAGATGAAAAGTCAGGTGAATGCTGGGATACTAACTGGGATAAAACACGAGAGAGAGCCAGGAATAAAAACAAATGAAGGAGGAGGGAGAGAGGATGGCAGGAAGGTAAAAATGGTGAAACAGCTTTTTGTGGATGAGATGGTTTCGTTTCTTTTTAAATCCCAGATTGAGGAACAGAGACCATCCAGTCAGAAGAAGCAGAGCTGGAGTTATGTAGAGGAGATTAGAGAGACAGATCACATCCAGGACTACAGAGGGGTGGTTGGATGAAAAACAGATGGACAGAGGGAAGAAGAGAGAGATGGATGGAGAAAAGGAGGAGGTATTTTGAAAGAAGCTGCCAGGAGTTTGAGCAGAAAGTTGGACTGCTTTAGTTAGATTCATGGAGGGATGAATCTCCAGACGTATGCTCCTCCAGGTTGTATAGAAGTCTGAATATGTTCTTCACAACTCTTATATTTGCTTTGTTTTAATTATCATCTTCAGGCATATGTGTATATGTACATATGTATACACACACAAATACATATATACTTACTTCCAAGATCAATAAAAATGAACATAAATACAGTCATTTACAGAAGTATTTGGACTACTTTAATCCAATCCAACTTTATTTGTAAGCACTTTAAAAACAACAGCAGCTGACCAAAGTGCTGTACAAAATAATAATAATAACAATAATAATAATAATACTTATACTTTAACTTCAAGATGATCAGATGATTTTAATCTGGATCTCTCAATTTGACAGATTATCTTTTCAGATTTTCTCTCATATATTTTAAAATGAATAGAATAGAATACACTGCAAACTGAAAATATTACATATTACAAGAGCTGTGAACAATATTTGTTGCATAAATAATCAGTCAGTATTGATTTTAATTGTTTCTTTGATGTGTATTTGATTTCCTGAAATCATATGTATTTTTTTTTTTTATCTACAACTGAAACAATTTTGCAAATCTCGATGAACTCACCGCAGCCAAAGTGTTCTGACTTCTCCAGACTGCAGTTCCTCTTCTGACCATTAGAGGCTGCAGTTTCTCTACTAACCACTAGAGGCTGCAGGGACTCTATCGACCACTAGAGCCTGCAGTTCCTCTACTGACCACTAGAGGCTGCAGTCCCTCTATTGACCACTAGAGGCTGCAGTTCCGCTACTGACCACTAGAGACTGCAGTCCCTCTACTGACCACCAGAGGGTGCAGCTACTGATGTTAATACTTCCTTGTTAAAATGTTCAAGATGTAGATATCTGTTGTACCTATACTTAGGTACTATATAATACTATATAACTGGTTATAATGACCTGAAGTGATTTATTCTCTTGGGTTCACAAATTGCAGATTATTTGAATATAAAAACACATCAGTCATCTGTATAAGTTTAAGTTTTTTGATTTCATATTAGCATCTTAGCATATTAACATATAAGCACCATAGTTCTGATATTTCCTTTTTTGTATTTCCAGCTACTGCTGCTTCTTATTGTTCTTCATTTTCATACCAATAGAATTGCTGTAATCTTAGCACTTTCGTGACAAATTTAACTTTCCTACAAGTCATGCTCTAAGTGTTTGCAAGGTTGATAAGTGCTAAGAAGCTATAGGCAAAGACTAGCTGTCAATCAAATTCTGTTCAGCTATTTGATTGCCATTTTATTGCTATATGTGAGTTTACCTGATGTGGTAGCTACAAAATTCAACCCCGTACAGTTGTCATGTATATATTTATTTCTGCTTTAAAGTTTGACATTTTACAATGGATGTCAATGGAAACGGACTCAGTGTTGGAGCCAGACCCCAGTGGGCAGTAGAGGAACTGTGGTCTCCAATTTGGTTTTAACTTTGAGTGGGGATGTTGGTGCTCGTTCTTAATAAACTCAAAAAAAACTGAAAAGCCAGATTTAGAAGAGCGAATCAGCTTCAAGTGGTCTTTTCTTATTTACATAGATAGAGAGCAAAGGTCTGTGTTTGCTAAATTTTTTTTTATTAACTTACCTAACCCCCACTCCACCTCCCAAAGCATTTCCTTGGTGAAACAAGTCTCACAGTTTCCATCTTTTTCAGCTTTAGTGACATGGTTGAGGTGTTGTACTAGCTCCAGCTTAACTTCAGAGTCCACTTACTGACGCTTTACTTTGTGTTTCTGCTCGTATCTTCCCAAAAACACACTTTTCTGACGGCTGCAACAAGGGGACAGTTGTTTTAGACAGGTACCTGTCCAGGTACAGCAGTTTTCGTGTATTTACTGTAACTGGAGGTCTTTGCAGTGCAGTTGCTGCTTTGAGGAACTGGAGGAGAAGAACGACTGCAGCAACCATCATTCCTGAGATGCACATGTTGAATCCGTGTTCTTTTGTGGTTTGGGAGAATATCTTAAGCCTATCCCGGGATGCGGCTAATGTGATTGCGGCAGCACAGATTGGTTGTTGTGTGGTGCAGCACATTGATGGTATATTTGGTGCCTTTTGATGTGTTTGACAGCGTTGCGGAGCTCGGATTACTGCATACGTTGCCGCTGCCAACTTACGCTCACGGTGAGTGTATATATAGTTAGAGATGGAGAGAGGGAGGGAGGGAGGGAGTTAGAGGGAGGTACGAGTCAGTATTTCATGGATGGCTGTGTTGCTATGGGAACGAGATGTGGGCTCCCTATTCCCAAAAAAAGTGTCCTACCTCCTTCCTTCCTTCCTTCCTTCCTTCCACCCTTTCCTTCCTTCCCTCTTTCCCTCTCTGTGTCTCGGATCACTTCATCCCTCTCTCCTCGTCTCTACCGCATCCTCACCTCTCTCCTTCTCCTCTTCCCCTCATCACTTCCTGCCACATGCCTCCTCTCACTCTCTTCCTCTCTCTCCTGTCATCCATCTTTTCCCCGCCCACTCATTAACTTCTTCCCTCTCTTCTCCTTCATTCTTCCCTGTTCCCCACCCTGTCTCTCTGTCCTGCGTTTTCATCCCCCCTTTTTTTTCCTCCCCCCTCCTGTCTCTCTGATCCTTCTGTCTCTTTAACACTCACTTATATTCTATTCTTTTCTCGGTTGTCATGGCAATAGGCTGGGGGCGTGAGGGAGCGAGTGCGAGCGAGCGGGAGTGGGTGTTTCGGAAGTGACATCTCTCGGGCTGTAACCTTGTTTCCTGTGTGGTGGAGTTGGGGGCGGATTCAAGGCGCTAGCAGCGCAGCAACAGTGACGCCGTGTGGACGCTCTGGGTGAGAAATGGGGGACCCGGGCTGCGCCATGGCGAGGGCTGGGGGAGTGATCTGATAGGTGAGGATAATCCGTCACACACACACGCCTCATCCCTGTGGTGTCACTCTCATCTTCACTCATTTCACATGTTTCTCCTCACGGTTCAGGTAGATGCAGACATCAGATCAAAGCTTCACGTCACACAGCAGCAGTTAGAGGAGGTAATAATAGTAATAATAATAATAATAATAATAATAATAATAATAATAATAATAATAATAATAATGATAATGATGATAATAATAATA